>VZRZ01001321.1:217576-332523 GCA_013398175.1 Climacteris rufus
TTTCCTTTCCTTTCCTTTCCTTTCCTTTCCTTTCCTTTCCTTTCCTTTCCTTTCCTTTCCATCTAAATATTTTATTGTTATTATTATTTTACAGTTTTATTTTCCTTCTGGTAAGCTTTCCATTTCAATATCTTATCAGAAATTTTTTTATGGAGACGGGGGTATTTGCAATTATCTTTGATTAATTATGCTGTAAGCAGCACTGGCATCCTTCAGGAAGACGATACACAGACAGTTTTATAGAGGAATTTTAATGACTGGACTTTTGAAAGAATCAAAAGTGGAAGGTATTAAAAGTTCTTCAAGCCTTAATTTTTCTTTTACATAGACCTAACTTTTATTCTTAGTATATATAAATATGTTAAGGCTCTATTTTTCATTCCTAGACAGCAGTCCTGTACCTTGTTTTTAAAATGCAAAATGAATACTAATTGCCCTTTGATTAAAACCAAAAACCAAAACAAAACACAGACAACCCCTTTACTCAAATCAGATATAGAGTCACATTATCAAAACCAGGTTTTATTTTCCTTCTGTGGAACATGAAATTGTCTTGACATGTTTCTCTTTAAGCATGCCAGTCTGCAAAGATGTTACTGGCCCAGTATTAAATGACATTTTTCATAATTAATTTTATCAGCCTGCCTTTAATTGAGTGCAATTTTCTATACAAAAAAAAATGCAGGCAAGAGTTGTACACCTCGTAGAGCAAATTTATATATACAGAAATACATAAAATCTCTAATCTTGATTAGCATCAAATAAATCTTTTCCCATACAAATCTATTAAATTGTTGTTTGATTGGGGTTTTTTTTGTTGTTGGGGTTTTTTTGTTTTTTTGTTTTGTTTTTTTGTTTGTTTGTTTATTTGTTTGGAAAGGAGTTAAAATTGTTACTAAAAAAATCACAAGACTAACCACAGATACCCCACTCAGGTTTCAAAATCATTAACTCTGCAGTGTCTACTTCATTGTATTAGTCTGTAAATATACATTCTTATAAATTCAATCACTTCTAGATCAAATTGATTTTATTTTAGGGGTTTGTCATGCGGAAGAGAGATGTTTCTGTGGGTCATGAGCACAGGCTCCTTTTGCTATATGCCCCCCTTGGTACGGCAGTAGCTGTGAGGGGATCTGAGTTCACTCACAAATACGCAAGACCCCCAGTTTTGACGCTGTGGGTTTAACAGAGTTTTGGGAAATTTTCCACTTTCCAGGTCATGAATTTACTCTGTCTGAGGCACAGCAGGCTCCTGCCTGATGCCCCCCTCTTCTCTCAGAGTGAGAACCTCCCCATTGCTCCACTGCCAGGGCACAAATGAAGATTTCCATGAAGGTTGCATGGATAGCTTCACACAAGATTTTCCCTGATTTACGAGGATAACTTAAACAGCTGTAAACCTCTCTTCTGCTACATTTCTGTCCAGGGTCCCTACTAACCTTGTGGCCCAAAATTTCTCTCTGTCTTTTAAAATATATTTGTAAGTTTGGATTTAAAAGTTTCAAGTCAAGTTGAAACCTAATCACTATTCTGCAACAGGCAAAAGAACTATAATTGAACACCCCTGTTTCCTGGCAGTATATTGTCTCATTTTCTCTGGATAAAATGGAAAATACTTTCTTTCTATTATAAAATGCTATTTTATGGTGGATATGCTATTGCTATATTGATGAGCGTAAGTAAAAACAGATCAAATTGTTAAAAGAATATTAATAAGAGAAATAGATGCTACAAAAATGAAAAATGCAAAAAAATACATATCTGGAAAAGCAGTTTAACATCTGAGAATTGAACCAATCAATGATTTCCATCTTTTAACACAGGGTGTACTTTACACAAAGATATGTAAAATGCTTTATGGTAAAGTGTAGCCTAGGGAGACAGTGAAAGCCTTTTAGTGAGATCTTTAATAGCAACTCATATATATAAAAGTGAACATTACCATACAGCAACATAAAAGAAACGGAATTCAGAAGGCATTATCAGTACAAATAGGTATATACTTTAGGGATGAATGAAACTGCACAATTTTTTTTTAAGACACATATATGACAGCTACACTGGTAACACAGTTTTCAGATTGCATTTATGGTATTCTGCATTTACTTCAGTTCATTTCCAAACTGTCTGTAGCCTTAGGTTCACAAGAAGTTGTAGGTGGATTACAGCCATGCAAAAACTTGTCCCTTCACTGGGGAAAATGCTTGGAGTATGGGGAGCTCTTTTGATAAATAATTGCTATATTTTTAACAGTTCTGATATACTTGGCATTTGCACTGGTCACTCTTGGGCAGCAATAACGACTTCTGTCCCATCCACTGAGTGGGTTGGACTTTTGGTCCTGGTACTTAAACAGATAAAAACAGTCTGACACGCATTATAAATTGTAAGACTAATAACTTATATATTTGTCAGTATACTGCCTGGTTACCGAAAACAGTTCTTTTTAGATTTACACAGGCTATCATATCAAAACTACTTTCAAATCCAAATTAGCAAATACCCTACCAGTCTTCTCTAAGCAGGTTGTCCTTTCCCCTCCCCTTTCCCAAGCAAAGTTGTTGTATATGTTTGCCTGGTCTCTCTTAAAAAGCTATGTAGGAAATTGTCTGGTCTGAAAACCTTTCCTTTTGGGAGCACTTTGTTTGTTAGCACAGATCAATATTCAGGTCTGAATAAGCCAATAGATTGTGATGAATAAATTCTGACTGGCCTAACTTTGGGGGTGGGAAGGGATTAATAGGAGTGAGTGTCTGAATCAGCTCTGGGGGAACTGTACCTTGGCCAGAGCTGCTGTGGGTGAGTCAGTGTAACTGATTATACCCTTAGAAGTTTCTGTGTCTTTCAAGAGCATGATATGTATGTCTTCAGCATTTTAATAACCAGCCTAATTCTCTGGCAATTATATTCTCACTTGAACTGAAGACAGAAGGATAAGATGCTTTGCCAAAAAGTTTATTTGTATTTTACAAAATGTCTTGCAATCTTTAACAGAATTTTCTGTTCTATGTTGGCTTCTTGTCACAATCTATGACTTTTTAAATTACATTTTTCTAAGAAAAAAGTAAAAAAAGCCATTTTTCTATCTTGCATGTAGGTTAACTCACAGAAAATTAGAGATCCATCTCTACCTTAAGGAAACTTTTCTTTTGATTTGTCAGTAAGAATAATCTTACATCAATAAGAAAACTTTTGGTAATACAGAGATAGATAACAGTGTCATTATGATGTTTTATTTCTTATTCTACTTTTTAAGTAAATAGTATTTATTGAAATTAAAATTACTTACAGTTTAATAATGACTTTTTAAGGCATGGTTGTCAATGCTTAAGTGTCTGCACTTATTATTTACTGATCTTTATTTCCAATTTTGTGCACTAGGTTTCTCAGCTCTTTTCCAAACTCACAACTGAGGCCAATAGTGTCCACAGGAAAAAAAAAAAACCACTTTCTTTTTTATAGCAATAATTTCTAGTAAAAACATACAGCCATACAGCTGTCAAATGTCAAATAATTGAATATGTCTCTAATGGTGAAACTAGCCCTGGAAAAATGAGCAAGATTATCAGTCATAACTATTGTAGAAAGAAATTAAACCAAAACCGAATTAAGCCTGAAAGCATTAAACTTCTCTATGTCTTTTGTGAAAATGCCCTATAGTTTTTTTTATGTTGAGAATATGCTTTGTTAAAGACTGCAAAGTCTTCTACAGAATAATCTTTCACTATGTCCACTGACAAACACTGCTTTTCCAGACATTATTAAATATTCATTCTTTTCCAATTATTGAGGATAAATATTAGTGATAAGACTTGGACTGGCAAAAATAATTGCAATAAAGAAGGTGCTTGAGAGATATTTTCATCCCTTGTAAAAGATTCTGAAACTGATATTAATCCCATTGCCTGTGGAAGTCCATTGTCATTACTTGTACTTCTATTATCTTTGCTTTTAATTTACATCTCTAGGAAAGTGATCTTTTCTTTCTAAGGGATCATAATTATCATTAGACTTTTCTTCTTTCATGAGTAGACAATGTCCTTGCCACTCCCCTTGGATTTTTTCCAATATGCAATTGTATTGTGATACCAGCAGTCTTCTTATTTCAGTTATACATTCCATTATAAAGTAAGTTTTATGCAAACATTTTAGCATTCATAAAAGCTGCTAGTCAACACAGCAAAAGAGTGAAGGCTTGTCCATACACTAAAAATAGGCATGGAGATTTTTCAAAAATTCTCATCCTATTCATGAATACCGCAATAACTGTGGGTTAGATCCAATACAAAACTACTTATATATCAGGCATAGAAACCATAGAGAACATTTCCAGAGTGAAATTTAAGGGAACTTTTCTGTAAAAATGTGAAAAATTTCAATCAGTTCATCTTCTGGAGACAGAAGTAGTGTACTGCACAATCTCACTTGATGTTTTTATTCTTGTTTAGAATGTTCAGATGACACAAGCCTAAGAGTCACCTAAATAAAGATCATTCATAAAGCTATAGGTAAAATTTCTGATCAGAGGGAAAGGGATTTTGATGCAGAAATGATCCTTTGCGTGTAGACAGAACATTCCATAAGCAAAAAATATGGTTCTCATTTCATGTATCTAACTAGCATTTTGACATCCCAAAATCTCCAGATTTATTTGTGTAGCTGGTCCTTCTTTGGGTCCTGTCTTAACAGCAGCAAAAAATCACCAATGCAATGCCTTGTTTTGTTTTGTTTTAGAAAGTGTTTCTTTTAAAAGTCTTATTTATGTATCATATAAATGACAGCACACATTCGTTAAGAAAAGCTACTCAGAGAGCACCTTGTGCTTGGGAGAACAGTCTGTGATGTTTGTGAGCTCATCTTACCACTCGGCTCACCTCCCAGGACTTTGCCTTCTGTGCTCATGAGCTTTAGCCCTGGGAGTGAATTTTGCTGTGCCTAAGCAGAAAACCTATCACAGAGCTCTCAGGAAACTTCTGTTTAGGCTTAGGCCCTGGCAATTCAGCTCCTTGATGTTTACTCCAGTTTAAAGAGAAGTCTGCAGAGAGACAGGAACAGCTCTGAGGAGCTGAGAGATGCCATCTGCAAGTGCAGACAAGTGAAGTACTCTGCACCAGCATTTCCAAGGGACTGGTGGCTTCAGGCCACATATGTTGTATTTCTGTAACCCAGTAAAAGAGGTGACAAAATCAAGTATAAATAAGGCCAGATCCTGGCTGCCAGGATGAAATGGAAACCTTCAGTCACTTGGAGATGGTAAGTTATTTGAGGATGTTGCTACGTGAAAGCTTATGGCAGTACTCAGAAAAGTACTATCTTCAGCAGTCCCAGTCGAGGAAAAGAGTTTTGCAGGGAGACAAGGATAAGAATGCTTATCCTCTAAAAGACAGAGGAAGAATCATGAACACATACCGAGGAAGTGAAAAGGAAAAGCCCATTCAAAATTTATTTTACTGCTCAGGCAGATGAAGCATATTTGAATTTGGGCCTTTTCACATCTGTGTGGCTGAGTTATTCTGTAAGATACCAGATCCAGAGAAATCACCAGCTCCTTGTTTATTTCCTTCACACCAAAGATAGAAGATCCTCTGAGGATTTATCTTCTCAGCCAGGTTGTGAGCTTTGAATAGTGAGGAAAACATTCCAAGCCGGCAGTTAGATACTCAGCTCCTTGGACGGAGGACTTTTAAATCAGAACAATCATATAATCACTTCTAACTGCTTATAATATAAGCAGCTTTCAGCTTGTTTAGATGGCTTCTCTGAATTCTATTTCTACACCCTTGTGTCCCAGTGCAAAGGGTAAGGCCTGAGCAGGTCACTGATTTCCAGAGAAGCAGGGGTTGTAATGCTGAGTGTGGTGTTGTCCGTACAGTTTTTACAGATTATGCCTTCCTAGCCGTGAAGTAGCAGCACTTCCAGCCTGGCCACTACACTGGCCCATGGTGAGAAGACACCTTCCACCCGTGTACATCCCTGTCTGCAATGTGCTACAGATTCAGACTCTGTGCACCCTCTGTAAAATTAACAATCCATTTCTCTCTATGAGAAAAGAGACAAGGTGATGCTGAACCTTTTACTATTCTTACTGATGGAGTAAAGAGAGGGAATGTTTTCCTACACTGTCTATAATTTTTTCTAACATGAGGGATCATCCATAGAAAGATAATTGCTCCTGGTGTTCAAGCCTATTAATTCCTTGGATGCCAGATTGAGACTGACAAAATGTTTCATTAAATAGAAACCTGATCCAGTTCCAATTAACTTCAGAGAAAACTGGATTGTAATCTCAGCAGCAACTGGGGTGATAGATTCTTCAATGCAGGCATTTACCTCTTGAGAATTGGATGGCTATCAAATTCAGGTCACATTGGGCTGGTTACACATCCTGCTATTCTCAAGCTTTGCTCAATATGGAGAAAAAACACATCCTAGGTTTGAAAAGATTTACATTCTATCAGCAATAACTCAGGCCTTCTAATAAATTTTCAGTCTGATTTAATAGAATTTGAACTTAAGTTTTATGTATCAGCATAACTATTTCAATATCTATATAGATTATATTATAAATCCTATTTCCTTCACTTGTCTGCTTTAAAAATTCAATGATAACTAAGTCATTTTTCCAGAAGATTAGGAACAGTCCTTATTTTGGGTCCTGTGTCGGCACAAGGTAAAATGCTTGACAGTACCTCATCATTATTTCTCACTAAATATTCCATATTACTATTTCTGAATTTTATTTCTATCCAATATAACTGATTGGCATTCACAGGAGTCTCACATGCACAGCAAGGATATAAATAATATGTCTGTAATTCTATTTTTGGAATGAAAAAATTTCAGATTTTCTCAGTAGTAATGAAATAGTCAAGAATTCTCACAGATCAGCAAACATCTCATAAAGTATTATTACCTGAGTTTTGATTTTAATGAGTCTGTTACAGCACAACTGTCAAGCTTAGTAGATTACCATGTAATTATTGATAGAATTTATATCACACATATACCAGTTAATTCTTAAAATGGTTGTAAAATGATTTTTCTCTATAGTTAAGTAACTGACCAACCTTTTTTCAGGGAAGGTTCCGCTTCACCTAAACCAAGAGAAAAAAACACATATCAGAGAAAAAATATAATTTAAAAAAAAAAAACAAGTACTTTTTTTTTTCATGTTGGCATGAGAAAATTTCAAAAAAATTTTTTACTTCGTTATATGCTAAATGACAAGCATCTATTCTGAGATTTTGTATTTTACATAAAGAATCTGCCTTGCCATAGAGTTTAGGGTAGGTAAATTCAAGGTGCAGTAGTAACTAAGGAAACATCCAAATCTGTGTTTGTGCTTCTGAATATTAACTTGTAACTACAATTTACAATTTGCTTTACTTTATGCATGTTTCCATGTTTTAAGTGAACACCTGGTGGTTCCATTTTAGTTCAACGTGATAAAATGTATAAGCAGTTTAGAACGATTGTATGGAGCAATGCTTCCAGTGAAATCCAGGGCTAAAATTAATCAATTTCAGAGTAACTATAAGCACTTGATTGCTGAAATATGTTATTCCACCTTCATGTAGGACACGGAATTTGAAGTAGTGAGCCTGAATGACTGTGGCTAGCATACCTCAGCTGCACTGACTAGAGCACAGAGTAAGCAGGGTGCTCACCTGTGCTTAGATTTTATGATATAGTGCAGTAAGATGCCTTATTGCCTTTTTACACTGCTGGTTGATATTGATGAAATTCAACTTGGGCCAAATGCTGCTAGGACTAAGGCTTCCAAACTGTTAGCGTGCATCAGATCTCAAATTTTTGTATGTCAGGTATTTTATGACTTTTCCTGCTGCCATTAACACTTAAACCCTCAAGTATTTGAAAGTTTGCACTTGCTTTGGGAGCTATGAAATGTTAAAAATTCTCACTGATCAAATTTTACCAAGCGCTCTGCATTTCATCTTTTCTGTTTCTCAACTTCACGAGAAACTGACTTTCTGCTAGTTGTAAATCATATCTCAGAATAGGATGCCCGATTCACAGACTCACATGTAACAGCCTATCTATTAGTACTCATTTATGGTGCTACTATGAAAAGCTCATGCACATATTTAAAAGGTAAACATCTGATAATATCTCCAGTTTCTGAACAAACAGGTAGAAGTCAGTTTCAGTATGTGTCTTCTTAATTATTTTCTGATGTAGCCAAGTAGAATATAAAATAAACTACTGTGAAATGAAGATGTCAGTCCTACACTCATCACTTGTCAAAATGACCAATACGATGTGAGATTATGATCCACTACTGACTATAAGCAGTCTCTGCTCATACTGGGGAACTAGGTTTCATTTTTTTGGTTTTGTTTTGGTTTTTTGTTTTTTATTAACGGAAGAAGAGTTCTTTCCAAACTCAAAATGTTAGCAATTTGCTTTCATTTATCAGGTGATGACAGATGAAAAATGTTACAATAGTAGCAGAACCATAATTTCTTATAAACTGAATTATTTGCGATATGTCATCCAAAACCCCATTAGTCCAGCTGAAATGCTATTTTTTTTGTTTTAATATATTGTCCTGTCATCAATATGTGAAATAAAAAAAGTTCTAAGTTTCTTGATGTGTCTTGCATTTTTATTGGCATTCTTTAGATCCTTGCTGATTAAAAAAATAGCTATTGCCATTCTCCAAAGCAACATCCTCATACATACTTTGGTTGTGGCTCTGAAGTCTTATATAAATTAGTGGTCTTTACTTCAAGATGTACTAATGGCAATATGTAATTCTGACAGCTTTTCTGAAATAGTGCATTAAACATGAGATGAATGGTAACAAAAAGACCAATTTACTGATTGGAAAAACCAGTGGATGCTTTATTAGTAACAATGTTTACTTTTCATTTTGTTTGACCTTCTTGTCTGTGATGTTAAAAGCTGAGTAAGCCAAACTAATGCGTGTAAAACAGCAGTTAGAGCAGTTACAAAATTATTTATATTACAAATACCTTCATCACTGTCATCATCATCATTCCATACGATGTCAGACAGTAAAGAAAAAAAGCCATAAATCCAATCAGAGGACTCTTCTAGTGTCTCATGAATGATTCTCAGTGGTTCTGTGCTGAGCTTGTGAACAGATCTTCCTGAGTGCAGAGTTTAAAACAAAAGCAGTTTGAAAAAAAAAACAAAAACAGACAACTCCTTCAGTGTTAAAAGTAATCTTCATTTTATATAGGATAATTATAGTACTTCTTTTAACAGAAAGGAGGATTGTGAATGTTAATTTTTATTATTCAATGATTTGAGGACAGCTCTCCTTCCTGTGCAAGACTGGTATAAACGGTATCCTACTTACTGTTTGCAATGATTAAGGAAGTGGGTGCATAATTTGGTCTGATGCTGTGCTACAGGTTCTGGCTCTCCTTCTGAGGCTTAGTTGGGCAAAATATAAGTATAGATTTGATTCTATCTAATATTCGTCATTTTAGATAATCCCTTCCTTTCAGCCCAGTTTTTTTCTCTGACTCATGTCCCCTACCTCTTGATGCCTGTTTAGGATTCAGTGCCATCAGTGTTCCACTCATGTCATATCTCCCCCCGAGCTCCCTCCTTACACAGGTCCTGGCTGAGGCAATTGTTGAGCCCTGGCTTAACTACACAGACAGGTCATGTCATTGCCATGGAGCAAACATAAAGGATGGGAAGAAGAAAGCTGTGCATACTCCATCCAAAATTAACCTGAGTTCAGAATGAAGGGGAATGCAAATCCAGATAGTGGCACATGGACAGCTAATTTCAAACACATACTCCTGTGCATCTGGTTCTCCTCTTACAATTTTTCCCAGAGTGTCTTTCACATACACCTGTGCACATCCACAAACCAATTCTGTTTTTGTTGCCCCTGTAGGGAAGTAAACCGGGAAACAAGGACGCTGTACATTTAATGTTCTCCACCTTCCTGGAACCTCTGATGGAAGTGAGGCTTCTTCTCCCCACTGTATCCACACCCAGGCAGTGCAACCATTAGTGGGTAATACTAGTATTCCCCTAAAGGCTTTTCCAATTGTGATTTCACCAGATTTCTTTCTACCTGACAGAGTATTTCAGAGGGACTTTCAAACCTCTGACAGACTGTTTCTTCTGACCATTCTGTGCAATAATCTATTTTCTTGAACTCTCAACCAAACACTGCTTAGGAAGAGGGACAACTCTTATTCAGTCTATGTTACTGTCCACCATACTTGAAATTGCAGACTGAGTCATTGCCTGGTCTGTGTGAAGCTTTTCCACAAACATAAACAACTGAAGGTAGACCACAAGTGTGATTTGAACTTTTGGCCTGTCTTATTCCTAGGAGTTTCAATAGAAATATGTACACTGAATTTAACAGTATCAAGATGATAACCATACCTCTGTTTCACATTATCTTTCTTTGGGTAAATATTTTACTAGGAAGCTAAAGATAAGTCTCTTCAGAACTACCTCTGATTGCAGTGGTCTGATTCATAAACCATATTTTATATTAATCAGAAGCAGTCTCACATGGACTTGGTGGCTACAAAGAGAGGAACTTTGTCCGTGACAGCAAAACTGTTATTTTCTAAAATGTTGTAATGAAATTTAGAGGCAAATTTATTTGAAATGTAAATGTGTCACTAAATACTTAATTTTATTTCTGATTAATTAATTAATTAATTAATCTGAAACAGAAAAAAAACAGGCTGATTTTCTATTGGTTTTTACCTGCTTATTAATAATGTAGAACAAAGAAATAATGTAGTTAACATTTTCCGAATATTGAATTATGTAGTTATATGCTACTGAACAATCAGGAATATCAAATAAATTAAAGATGTGACATGATGCAGTGACATAATTGCAAAGAAATTAATTTAGTGTACTATTGTGCACAATATTGTGTTCAGAAAGATTGAGTAGCAAACAAGCAAATATTTGCTTTGTTTAGCATGACACTTTATTTGTTTGTATTGTCTTCATGCATTGAGATGTAGAGATTTTTCAACGGATTTGCTGCAATACTCTTCTCAAGCATTAACTGGTAGAATGAATACCTATATTTAGGCTATTAAAAAATAAATCTGTGACCTAAGCCCTGATGTCATTTCCACTTTACTCTAATCTAGAGGTGTTGAGAAGTCAAAGTGGACTAGTAGAATGGACATGGCCAAAGCATAATCAAAGTTTTGATTCACGAGCAGGGATGGTTTAACTTTGGACAGCTTCCTTGATTTTCACTGTGGCTATCCACCCTTCTTTTTCCCACTGGTTCCTTAGGGCAGGCTCAGTTGCTTTTATAGCCACAGGCTTTTACAGCTGTAGGGACTACAGCTGCAAACTAAACAAGAACTGGTATCAATTTATTTTATTATATTGGTCTATCAAATAGCAGCTCAAGAACTGCTTCACAGGTAGCAGAGCTGTCCCCCCTGGGCAGGCAAGGGAAATGCTCAAAGAAGTGCAAGATCAAGAGCAGAGGAAATTATTCCAACCACCCCAAGGCAAGCCATCTTTGCTGATGAATCAGTCTTCAACATCATATCCTGGTCTTTAATTCATAACATCTTCATACCACACTATGAAAAGGGATTAAAAATTGTAAGTGTCCAGAGGCAAAATTCTCCAGTCATGCCTATGTTAACAGGCCCAAGTCGCAAATCCTGTTTAACATAGAAAGTTTAGAAAAACAGTTTGGAACTGTGTAGAGGACACTTTATTGGTATTTGGAAAATGAAATTTTGTATTCAAACAGATACTGTGAGCTCACTTGAGGTCTGATGCAAGTGGCATAGGCCTGGAAAATTTGCTGAGATCTTGTGTTTAACTTCTGTAATATTTCCAACATTTTTTTAAAGTAGTGCTAATAGTAATGACCCTAAAACTCTTAAGAACACCACACCAGGTAATGGTGAAGTGAAAATTATGATTGATTAAATCCATTCTTTTAGTTCTCCCCACAGCTTTGACAATAACAGGTTCTACTTGGTCCCTAATAGAAAAAATACACTAGAAATGAAACGAAACAATTCTGGTGGTAACAAGTACAGAGAAAGATTCCATTTATCTCACACACATGCAAAGAAAGACAACGGTTTCCAGAAGATTTGCATACTCTTACTTCAAGAGTGAAGCTGAAAGAATGCAGATTTTCATTTAAAAGTTTGAGCTTGATATTTTGATGTAATTTAGACTTTCTTTTTATTTAGAGATGTCCAGAAGTGGAAGTGTAATGAGATTTTGTACAGTTATCTTGTAGTCAACATATTAGCAGTCTTCTGTCGGACTTCTCATTTCTTAGCCAAACTTAGAACACTAATTATTTTAAAAGTAACCTCACAGTACATTTCTTTTGCTAAGATATGGTGTGTAATATATGATTTGTAACTAATCTATAGCTATAAACTATAATTAACATATGATATACTATATATAATCTATTGCTCTGGAAGTAGAGGGGGCAGGATCTTGAATTTAAACTGTAAATACCCTTTATGAATACAGAGTATTTCTCAGATATTTCTCATATAGAACTTATGAAGTTCTACCTTTTGCTAAACTTTTAAATAGGGACTGAGCCAATTTTTTCTCTTAGGTAACATAGTAAGCAATTACTAAATGCCTGTTGAAGTAGGGGAAAGGACCTAAATTGTTACTGAGGAGGTTAAGCTCAGATGTGAAATATACAATTAATATTGAAGAATTTTGTTGACAGTATGAAATTACCTTTAATCACAGTTTAAGTTCAGATTATCCTATCAAGTGAAAAGTACCTGAAAAGGCATGGAACCTCTGATGGTTTCTAGATTCCCTCAAAAGCCAATGCAGAAAGACATATTGTGACCTTCAGAAGGCAAATCTCTCGCTTTCCTGTGAAATCTGTTTTAGGGTTACATGAATAAATTCCAAGAATGCCCACTCCTTTCCACTGACTAGAAAGGAAAGGAAGTCTGAAAAATTAGCATGGACATGTCACCTTATTTTCATATGACCAAAGTATGAGATATGAATCCTGCTACTGGAGCTGTTTCATATTTAATCCCTTGTTATTGTACACTTTGGCTAAGCACTTAGATTTGTAACTTCACATTCATAATTAATTCCAGGTCAATACAACTATTCACCTTGATAAACTACTTACATTCCAGAACAACACTGATGCCACCAAAATTATTTGCTAGAACATTTTATTTTGTCATGTTCTTTTATTATGTGATACAGTATAAGAGATGTTTTTCAGATCAGTAAAAGTTCATCTGTACTTGTGATGGCATGTTCAATGCTATAAGAATAGTAAAAGTTTTGCTGCTTTGTTTTCAGTGGAAACATCAGAAATCCAGAACCTTCTGGAAAATGCTGAAATTTGGAAGAGCTGAAGCTGACAGAGAAGGAATTTGTTGACAAATTGAAGGAACTTGTATGCTACCTTTCAACAAAATCTTATTGCAGGAAAACTCATTTGAATTTGGTTGGAGAATGTTTATTACCTGTTGGAAATATGCATGACAATTGGAAGCTTGTTTCTTTACTAAATATATGCAAATGTATTTAAAATAGATATTTAAAAAATAGTTTCAGATCTGTTGTGGGTATTAAATGTTTCTAAAACCTCCTTATGTAATTTGAAGCAGCACATCAAGTGCTAGAATTCTTTGCAGCTCTCTAACCTTATTGGTACAGAAACAGTAATTTGAATAAAAATGTGAGAACAGCAGTTCTGAGCAATTCTTTTCTTCAATTCTGAAGTCTCCCTGGATCACAGTTTTAATTCCAAATTATTTTAAAATTGAATTTATACCCTAAAGGTAATTAATAATTCACATGCAATACAGCTCCTTCAAAACAGCCAATGACAGACTTCTGAAGTCCTGCAATTGGCATTAGGTATGTTCTGGGGATAAAAGATAATTTTCACAAAGTGACAAAGAATTTTTGAACGGAAGAACCCTTTTTTTTTAACCAGGATGGATAATGGGTCCTTTAACGGTGACTTTTGCAAACAAGACTTGAGTAATCACACAGTATGATTTGCTGTAGTCTCTCAAACAGATTTGGTTATATTTAATAGTCTGTGTCATTTATTCCTTTGAAGTGCACAACAAAAAGTGACTAATTGATTTATCTCTGCAAATCACTTCAGTCATTATTCCAGCCTTAACAACTCTGCCAGAAACATAGTTTCCTATCAGTCTTTTTTGCTTGTCAAATGATTAAACATATATTCAGATCTCAATCTATGTTAAAGTGGCTTTTTTTTGGTAATGAATTGCAGCAAATTAGTTAATAATTGTTGGATTTTCATCAATTACATATTTTGACTCCAGTGAATTGAATGCAATTAAGTTACAAATTATGGTAATTATCTGGTGCAAAGATTGATCTATGAGATATAAACTACTTCATTGAAACTGAGAAGGTAAAGCTGACAAAGACAGAGAATTTTGTGTTTGATAAAATACACAACACTAACACCAGCTTGTGGTAATAAAACATATCCTATTTTTAATGAAATATTACCTTATAAATATAGATACCTATATTTAAATTTGAAAATTTAGATATTTTTATAATATATATATATATTTATATACAAATAAAAATATAAATTTAAATATATATTTTAAGTTTCTTTCTTTCTATTCTGTGATCTTTTGAAGAGTAGCATCTAAGATACTAAATTTAATACACACATAAAGTCTTCCATCATTAATATTCCAGTTTACCGATATAGCTGTCCTTAGGTCTTACCTTTCTGTTTAATAGACTAATATTTTTATCAAGCTTATGGTACTAAACTATAACCAGGTAAAACTCTGGTGGGTACCACTGAATTATTAGTATGAAAATATTAATTTAATTTTTAATTATAAGTATATGGAATTATTACATACAAAAACAATGTCAAAGAAAGTCCAGAGTCCGCTTTCTCAGTAATTTCCATTTTATAAGTACTTATATTGTAAATATGAAGACTACAGCCTGTAGCTGTCTCTTTCTAATATCAACCTTACCTAACTATATCGAGGTCAAGTTCATAGAGAAAACCTCACTGGAAAGTGGACAAAGAAAAAGTTATATCTAGAATCTACTTGCCAACATTTAGAAAGAAATTCACAAATTCTCACAAAATAGTAATTTCAGGTACTTTTACTTACTGAAAATTACTTGCTCAAGTAATTTCAGGTACTTTTGTTATAGCCCTACAATTGAACAGAGGGGTATGTTTAGGAAGGGCTTTAAGTGTAGTTTATATGACTTGCTTTGATACCAGCTGGAAGGTTTTGATTTGGTGGGTCAGTCTCTCATTAGGTGGTGTTTCATGAGAGAGATAGACATTTTATCTAATTTGAAGCTTTATTTTCACTCGTTCTATGGAACTAGTTCCCTGACTAAGACCTTAACTTCAGATTAAAATGCTGATAAATAATTGTACAATGGCATTTTTAAAGGGCATTTAAAGTGTAAAATTAGTACCTCAGCTTGACACTATTTCCTGGGAATCTCCTGGCTGGGGATATCTCTTAGCTGTCAGATCTATTTCAAGCATGATGTGAAAATGAGAAATAGGCTGTTGCAATAAACTTTGCAGCCCCAGCCAGGCAGAGTCAGGGTTAGCTGAGAAGCAGTGCTGCTGTGTCCTGGCCCTCTGCTCGTGCCCATGCTTTGTTAACACTGCACTCACGTATTCAGAACACTGCAGGCAGAAGGTCTTTACCAGGTGGTAAACAGGGATCATCACAATGTTGTGTGTAGGTGGCTATACCTGATGGCAACAGGATGAACCCCAGAAAGGCCAATAAAAAAAGGAAGAAACACCATTAGCAATAATGAACTTTCTCAGCTGTCTCTTGGCTATAGGAAGCACTTTAGGAGCAAAGTGAGGAGCTGTTCAATCTCTGTGGGGCTGCTGTTATGAAGCAGAAATTGGAGTTCATTAGAAAGAAAAACAATATGCTGTAGGCCTGAGATAATACAATATGAGTCACAGCAATGTAAAAATGTGGTTGAATAAGGCACAGTATTTTCACAAGTTACAAAAAACTCTATTGCTGAAGAGAATATATTAACATATGGGTGATTCTAGCTGAGTTACTTTGAATTTGTTCAACAGCAAATAACCAAAGAATTGCATCACTGCAATTGTTACTGAAATTAATTACTGGTTTGATGTGTTTGTTTAAAATCAGAAATGTCACAGATATCATTATGCACTGGAAATTTGGTTTGTGTTTTGTATCCCATGAAGCATATTTAAGCATGATTTCCCCTCTTAGATCCTTCCCTATTCATTGATACAGTTTCTGAAATTTCATATTTTCAACTTCATGACCTCGTGAAGTTTAATCTATCAAAATTTATGATCTTATATATGCTAGACCTTTAGGTCTAGCAGCACTTGCAACACTGCAATAGTTCATAGACTGTCATTCTTTCCAGTATAAACTCATTTTCTAGGGGTTTATAACTCGGCTATGAGATATGCTGCAGGTTGAAACATGGGAAACAAGGTGTCATCTGAGCAGCCCTTCTTTAAAATGGAATTGGGTTTAAATCCCTATAATTGTTTTTGTCATGGAAGAATGAAAAAATATTTTGTAGGTTTTGGGTACATTAATTGAAGGCTCATATAATTCAATTAAGAATTTCATTAAGAACTTTGAAATAGATAAGCTGTTTCATCATGTTTTGAATTGACATTTATAAATACATTAAAAATGTATTTTGGAAGACTATAGCACTGTTTTGATAAATTCCAGGGTAGGAGATTTTCTGGGGCTTTGCATGTTTGAAAAAGAGACAAAATTATTTGTTCCATTCAGTTTGTTGTCAGTTTAAACTAAGCCAGAAGTTCATTCTTTTTCCTGAATTAATGCAAAGGTATTGTCAGTTTTAACACTGGTGGATATATTGCCAAAAAACACAAGAATAAATATAAGTACGCTCTACTTTTTGCAGTTCTTAAAAGTTTTGAGTGAACATTAACCCAACAGGATGACTACAGTGAGATGACATTGCAGAGGAAAAATGTATGTGTATGTTCCTAATAATTATTATATACTACCTAAGGCCACACTGAAGTTATCTGTGACTACAAGACAGTAATAGAAATGACCATGAGTTCAGGGAGGGAAATGGTGATTTCAGACTGTGCTATTCAGAAGCTAATATTGGAGACCACACAAAAATTTGGCCAGATATTTTGCCATTAACTTAAAAAGGGTAAAAGAAAAAAATGAATTAAAGTAATCATCTGACTGGATGGGAGTTCAGGAACTCCATGCTTCCATGTACTGTTTACTCCCCATTTCTATAGGAATTACCTCCACAGAGATCTGCCTTTGTTGCAGGTCTCTCAAAAGCCTCTTTATGGTGGAGCTAAACCAATTATCCACAACAAAGAGCCTAATCATTTTTTTTTCTTATGGAAACTGATGTGTTAAAATGTCAAGCTCATCCTGCTAAGGGTGTCTGTGTGTGTTTTCTATATTTTCACTTATATTATTTTGTGGGTAATTTTGGGTTTCATAGATTTGGTGAGGTTTCATTAGGTTTGATTTAGTCTGGCCTTTAGGTGACTGGCTAAATCACCATCAGTTTACTCTGCATATTGAACGCCCTGGATCTGAAATTAGGATGGTGTTAATTAGCTGTAATTGGTCACAGAGATGGCAGGGAATTTTGAACGCTCTATTAGCCCATTAGCAAATGTGGATTCCTGGGCAACCAATCTTTAGGACTAAAATAATTTTAAATTATAGAGTTACATTTACCAATTAAAATATATAATCCAGTTATGTGTACAAGAAACACATTAAATACACTCATGAATTATGAAACCAATTAACAAGGTGTATTTTCTAACACAAAGGATGTTAGTAATGAACTGTTGCAAAGCACATATCAAACTAAAATTAATTTTTTTCTTCATTTCTGAAAATACTGAAAATTTATGAGATCATTCAGTGTGGTATGCTACTTATTCCATATTCATGCAGACTATGTACTGCATGAGATTTGTAGTTTCTTATCTCAGGCTTTTGTAATGCATGTCACCTTCATATTACATTAGAAATATTTCAGTCATGTTTATAGTTGTACAATACAGCATGATAGGAATGCAAGCTTTCATTTCGTTCCTCAATGGAATGAGCATAATATACTAAACCACAACACTGCAAAATTTAATTTCCTTCTTCTGGGTAGATAGAACAGTGGCAAAACTTTCAACACTGATCTAATTCTTGTCTCATGCTTTCCTCAAAATCCACTGCCAAAGCCAAAGCTGATTTGCAGATTCAATCCCTGTCCTGACCTCTGAACAAACTAACACAAAACCACCACAAAAGCACAGCTTTACACATGTAACTTGTGCACGGGGTCCTCTTGTTATGATATATTTTATATCATAACCAGCACCTCATGAAAAATACAGAATACTACAGAATTACAGCCATCATGTTCTGGATGTGCAAAATTACACAAAAATGTATCTTAAACCTTTCTATGAGTGGAGCTTTAACTCATGTAATCTAACTTCACTTACCTAAACCCCTAGTGTTATCCTCCCTCAGACTCCCTCTGTTCTAAAAGCTGCTTTTCAAATGCTGAATAAAGAAGGCCACCAAAAAAGTAATTTATCACATCTACTTAATATGAAACTAAGCACCTCTTTTTCATACTATTCTGGGAAAAATATTGTCTTATATAAATTGTCAAATTTCACAAACTTGATAGTTTAGTTCCAAAATAATGTGAAACCATAGTGATAAAGAAGGAAAATCTATGGGTTGACACTTTAATCACAGAAGGTGGTGTGAAGTTCATACTAATAAATTAAAAGTATACTGAGAGCTAGTATGTGTGTACTAATACTTTATGTCTTTTTGGAATTATTTGCCTTTCAGATAATGAAAATAAAATTGTCAATTATTGAAGGAAAAAATGCTCAGTTACAAGTTTAAAGTACTTCCTACTCAGCTCATGTGCAGTGTTTTTACTGTGTTCTGTGAACCTCTGTGTACTCTAGGCAACTCCTAATCTAGGACACTGCACTTCCTTTTTTGCCCAGGTTAGTAGCTCTGTAGTCTAATCAGGGGGAACAAATCCATGTCTGTTCCTCAGCCACACAGTTTCCAGGCTGGTTTACTAGGTCAGCCTGCTCCTGTTTTCTCTTGCAGTCAGTCCTGTGAAGTGCAGTCACTGCTATAGCTCTGTTACGGAGATGGTCGTTTCTGGCACAGAAACATACTGGAAGTCCCTGGTGGGAGCCCATAGATCAGAGTCCTCTGTCATCTTTGTACCTGCCCTTCAAAAATCTGCAGGCTGCTCCTCAGTCACCCCTCCATCTCCTCTAGACTGAGTTCAACTCTCTCAACTCCCTCATTTATATGCTATGCATACTGTCTAAACTTGGACTTCATGGAACTTCAGGTAGAGAAATGGGAAAGAAATTGAATGCACTGGCTTATGAAAGGCAAGTCTTCTTCGAGGAAAAATATACAGAATTTTCTGCATTTTATGGATTTTAAAAGTATGCAGTTGAATACCATTTCTTTTGCATCTTTAATTTGCATTTGAAAACTAGGAAATTAATTTTAATCGTGCTTGCAAAACTAAATTTACAGTCCTGAAAATAACTATTCGCTCTTTTTATGCAGGTCTGGTTCTTCAAAGAACAATATCAAACCCAGGAGAAAATATTGCTGGGTTTTAGATTTAAAGAGCCACTTAAAAATATGCTCCAAAATCTACTTTCTGTATCAAAAGATGGCATTACTTTCACTGGAGGCAAAGGTTCAAACTGTCCAAAAATGAAAATCTTTCTAGTATCAATAATGCCAGCTAAGTGATTCTATGTGAAATCGTTGGCTATTTCCATTGAATTTTTAGAAATCAGTGGCTTTAACTTGAAAAAATCAGTAGGAAATCTGGAGTTGAAATGCAACAACTATGATAACAGCTATGTAATTATTGTTATATTTATGTAAATACAAAAAACAGTCTAATAAATACTGGTCTAAAGAAGTACATCCGTTCCTTCTTTTAATGTTTGACCATCAAAACCTGATTTGAATGCTGGCCTAATTAATCACTTAGGAACAGAAATATTGTTGGGAAGGAAAAGAAACAAACTCATGAACGCAAAATACGAAAGAATCACCTGTCAGAGAATTCCACAAAATATGAACTCACCCTGCAGATTAAATCTTGCATTGTTTTATTTCTACATCCTGTTCTAAAAATGTCAGTTTCCATCAACACTCATGAAATTTAAGCTCCTTTAACCAATACAATATGAACAGAATTCCATCTGCTCAGAAAGCTTCCTTCATTCTCCAGTGCAAATACAGATTCTTATTGCTTAGCCTTACCCTGACTTGTATATTGAGAATGTGTGACCCGACAGCCAGTTCAGGAATTGCTTAGTTTAGGAGTTTAGTCTGAGTTATGCCCTTGTTCTTGACTGCTCATTGAAAATTTATTAAGAACTTGGTTGACTGATTGATTAGTAGTTAATATGGAAAACTAAAGCAGAATATGATAGTTTCTTTTTTAATTTGTATCTCTGTTATAGCACGAAGTCTGTGGTGTCCAAACTAAAGTCTGATGTTTATTTTGGAACAATTGTTAAAAAATAACTTTACATTTTGCTGGGACTCCAGTGATGTCCTTCTGAAAACACAGACAGGTGAGAAAAAAATTAAGAAAGTTGTGTGGTACATTTTCTTCACATTTCAAGCTCTCTGACATCTATTGATCCAGGAGTGGTTGGTTTCTTTCAAGATCTATATCTGTTTCAAAAGCTTTTTAAGCAAATCTTGAAGTCAATATTGATATATAGCAGGATAAAAAAAAAATCTATGAATTTATCAGTAAACTAATAAAGTCCAGGAAATATACTCCAAAACATCAACTCAATTTGTTTTGAATTAAAAACTGAAGTCTGAATTTCAATTCTAGTTAATTATTGTGACAGACATGATAACTTTAGAGCTGGAGTTCACATTTAAGAAAGACAAGGACCCTAATAATTTGTTTTCTGCTTCACATACAATTTTCCCAATTGTTACAGGCTGCTTGCCTCACAAAAGTTTTACTATTAAAGGCTTGCTGAATACTATATACCCTTTACAAACATCATTTTTTTTATTATATATCACTGCCAGATAAAAGGCATAAAAGTTATATTCCATTCTATTCCCCGCTTCTTTTTTTCCTGTTCCTCATTTAGAATCACAGTCCTTGTACCACCCACTTCATTTTCATCTTTGCCATCAGTAATCAACATGTACCCCAAAGCTTGATCTTGTTCATTCATCTTGCCAAGTCTTAAACTAGGCTAGAGTTATTGCTTTACTGAAGAAAAGAGTGTGTTTTAGCTAAAATGAAGAAACTGGTCCTCTGTACTTGTGATTTTTGAAGATAGTTTTAAGGTTATCATGCTCATCTGCATTTTTCTGGTCATTGAACTGTGTAAGCAGATCTCAGAACACTCAAAGCAACTATTAAAGACTTTACATTTCTGCAAATATGAATAATTAATTTTATTTTTCTTTTTAAAAATTATATAGAAATTGCAAAACAGATATCTGATCTTCCATGCTCATATACATATTATGTTACCGTCAAAATACACATTTTCCAGAATGAGGATGAGCTGCAAAATGGAGAGACTTAAATTATAAGGATGTATGAAGTGTAAACTAATATGTTCTGACATTTCTCACAATATCTTCTCTATTGGTAAACTCGGCAAAAACACTGTGCTCTCCCCAAGGAGGTGAGACACAGACATAATTACGTAATATGCACTGCTTAATAAATTTTTGAATTTGAATATACAAGGTGTCAAACAGAATATGCTGAATTTTACCTGCTAAGTCTTTGTAATCCACCAAGTCAAACATTACAATAGCTACTGCTGACCAGGTAACAATCAGAGCAACAACAAGAAGCCATGCTGCTGGTGAGCTGAACGTTGTCACGAGGTCTTCTGTGACTGATTTCTTGCCCACTTTCATGGATGACGAAGGAACGGATCCGTTCTTACCATCTATTATTGTTGTGGTTGTAGACATGTGTCCTATGCAAACAGTCAAAAAAGAGGAGAAGAATGTAACAACTTGGAGCCTAAAAATCAAAAATATTAATGTTGTTTTGAAATTACTTTCTAGGCAGAATGATTAAAATGTAAATATTGTATTAAAAGTTTCTTATACTCTGGAAGCATTTTTTCCTAAATTGGGACCACTTTTAGTAAAGTTAACTTCAGAGCAAACATGGTGAAATAGCCACAACCAGCCTTTTTGATTATAATATGACATTTTTTAGTCTGCCACAAATAGCTACAGGCCTAGGAGAGTGATTGATGAAAGCATAAAATATTATTACCCTCCAAAGGATTGTCTTGTTACGGGCTGTAGGCCAGCTTCTCAGGTGATGTGATTAAGTGAACTTCCATTGACTGTAATGGAGCTAATGCATCTATGCCACTTGAGGTTTGGCTGGAATGCTGCTGTCAAGGACATGTATCAATGGCAACAGAAATATATGTGTATATATACACTACATTTCATCTAACAGAAACACAAACGATTTACATGCCCAGTATCCAACACAAGTTGTGAGGAAGCACATAGCTGATTTCTAAATACCTTTGTTTGTGGAATTTTTCACTGAATGAAACGTCTGTCTAAGAAAGAAGAGTTACAATGCCAAACGAGACTTAATTCCAGAAAGCATAGTTTTGGTACTAAAAAGGTGGTAGGAAGGTGAGTGAAACTTTGCTAAGCAAGCAGCTGACACATATTAATTGTTTAATGGACAAAAAGAATAGTGACTTACCCTACTTCTTCCTGAGGTATCAAAAATGTAAATTCTGGACACAAATCAAAACTATGAAACCCAACAATATACGAAAGTTCTCAAATTAATCTGCTTCATAAAAGACAATGATACCCTAAACCATCTAGGTTGTGTTTGTTTTCCATTACATTCAATAATAATAGTAAAAGTATTCATAACACCACAGTTATGTAGAAGATCACAGTATCTCCACTTAGCTTAGTTTACAATATCTGCTTGTATGCGATGTTTAAAATATTCAAAGATATATTACACATGTTCTTACTCTGGTTCTTGAAACCAAATTTCCTAAAGTAATTTCAGTGATTTAAGTGACCTTTGACCACACAGACATCTAAATTTTCAAGGAATCAGGTGACACCTGGATTGCTCAGATCTTTGCTTTTCAGTTATCCTCTGTCAAAGCTGATACAACCTATAAAACTAATGTTTTCTATGAGGCAACGGAAGTGACAAAGCTGCTCTATATGAAAGTAAGCAGACTTAATTTCACTTTTGACATAGAAAATGACAAATATGCACTCAGAAAATATTGCTGGAGCTAAGGTACAGACTGTTGAAGACTTTCCAACATTTGCCATCACAACATGTATTTAGACTCTTCTGAGAATCACATCATAACCCTGGTATTCTTAAAGAAACAAATTAAGAAAGGGTAAGATCCTTAATGTTACATATACATACATATATTTTTCCTTAAAAAAAACCAAACAAATCTTTCCAATCCTTATGCTAATGAATACTCATTTTGTTACTTTTCCTGTAGAATGTGAAAGCAAAATTCTAAAGTGATATTGAAATATCCTTTATGTATCTCACAAATCCTATAAAACTGGCAAGAACAATTTTTGGTGGCAGAGGTTCCCTAACTCTCAATCTTTCATATCTGTTAAGTTTTCAAATTCATACGCCAATCTGTTCTAGGTTGCTGTTTAAAATTAATTTGTTATGTATGCCTTGTATTAATACGTAGTTCTCTTAGCTCTACCTTTTAAGCTTGCTTTTGTACAAGCATCTTGGTGCTGATCAGTGCTTTGCTTCAAGGCCTGAAAAACTGCTCTGCTACACAGCAGTGTTGTAAAAGCAAAACAAGATTGGCATATTACATGTTTTTTGTTACTTATTCAAAATTTATTCTTATTTATAGAATATTTATTCTTCTTGTAAATAATGTCTTTCTCCTAGCATAGAATGTACACAATTTTTAACACTTATTATAAAGCCATCACTGCTTCCATTTCTCCAAACATAAATTTTAGATCAAATATTTCACAGCAGGAGAAGAAATCTGTCAAGTGACAACTAACAATAAAGATCAGCTTCCTAAGTCAAATTCAAAATCAATAACATTTTGTTATCCTACTGCACACAAGATGCAAGTAGTTTGTGCATGCAACAGGTAATAAATGACACATTATGCATTTTTTCCCCTTGGGGATATCAGTCAGAGTTTATGATGTGTAAGAGAGAATAGAAAGGTACTGCTTCATCTTGACAAATCTGATCAGCACCACAGCATGTCTTCAAGGACATCCTAGTGGCAGATATTTGTACTTGTAATACAAGCAATTAAAACTCTATGTGTGTATACAGATATAGATTTATACATATAATTACCAGTCAAAGGATCATTCCTCTAGGTCTGTTGCTATGTAAAAATAGTTCCTTCTTATTTAGTATACCTAGCTTTTCAGACTCAGACTGCTATATGTCTTGGTGAAGAAAATAACAACCAACAATTTATCAATCAGAGCAATACTGCAGAGACAAAGCTCAAGTATGCTAGAAGGTTATCTGACAAGCTTTGGGCTGTTGATATCATTAAGTCAGTTTTCCTCTTAAAAACTCAAGATGTTATACAATAAAAACACCATCAAGGCATTCATTGAAGTCTGAGTGAACAGCTATTGATTCAAATTTGACTGGAAGTCAAGCTAAGAAAAATACTGTTACACTGTGAGAGGTTCCTGATGCAGGTGCTTGCAGCGTGATTCATGGGCCTAAGAAAGATCTCCAGTGTTGTTATTGGTGCTTTAGGTGAGACATCCTCACTAGACTGGCAGGCAACATCTAGAGGACAGTAAATTTGGAACTGCATTAAAAAAAAAAAAAAAAAAACCAGACAGGATGTTCTAAAGCATATAGAAATTAGATTTTTATGTCCCTAGATACCTATATAAACAAAATTGGCTGGAGGAGTTTATCTGACAACTCCCGAGAAAGACATTGTTTGCTGCTACATCATCTCATGTAGAGTGGATTGTATGTTGATACCGTCATTATTTCATGACACCAAAAATAGTCAATAACACTGAGATGATTGCCCTCTCCTCTACAGGCATTCTCTTATTGTAGTACCCATGGTGCTACACTCATGCTCTTCTCTTCCTGTCTCTTGCTTTACAATGCCTAGGTACTCTATGTGTTTTTGTCCATTTCCTACCAGTGCTAACCTCCTCCCCAAACCTTCAGTGATGATATTTACAGAGCTAGACAATAGAGAAAAAGGGTATGTAGATACATCATCTAGCAGTGATTCTCCTTTTTCTCAGAAAAGTGCCAAAGTTAGGCAGAGCTCCTGCCCAAGAGGTCAGTGAGGTTTCAGGTGCCCCATGGGGGAAGAGAAAAACAGGCATTTTTGTTGCTTTGAAATCAACCTGATGGAGCCTATTGAGTTCTACTTTTGCAATTAACAGAGGTCATTCAACAGCAGGTTAAAATCAGATTCTTGAACTTCTCCAGGCATCCTTGCTGTCCATATAATAACCATTTTCTCTCCTAAGAAAAAATTCAGTGTCCATATTACAGCCAACCTGAACCCAAGTCAGTTTACTTTAGATGAGTACTGCAGTGGATCAGGAGATTCATGAGCAGATCAGTTGTCCCTGCTTTGAGAGAGGCAACATCCATCACAGGAGTGGAGGGTGCTGCTGAAGGCTGTTACAATTTCAGCCATCCAATTTTAATCCACTGCCACATGTCTGCTGGATCCCCTTGGCACTTTGGGTTGTGACTGCTATTGATTTTCAATGGGGATGGGAACTTTAAAAAGTTATATATACATTTCTATGAAAAGCTTACTCCAGGGATATATACCTCTGAGTGCACATCACAATTTCTCATGCACACAGGACTCCCCATCAGGTCACCTTTACATCAACAGATTGATTTGCTAAATTCCAAACAGCTAAAACTCCAAGATTCTTACTATTCCTCTGGTTTCAGAGTTGTCACTTAGAATACAATCTGAAGACCCATAAGGTCTCGTAAGTATAAATAAGCCTTGACAATTGGTGACAACTTTGAGGAGAACACTGTGACTTTCAAAGCCCAGAGTGAGCTTGTAGTCCTGGCAGCTTAAGTAGAATACCTTTTGTACTTGTGGGTTGAGCTCTCCTTAAGGCATAGTAAGCACAGGAGTCCATGGTTAAAGATGAGAACTTGATTTTGCAGTTCAGCAGCCATACCTTCCACTACTCTAGTTGGAAAACAAAACAAAACAAAACCTCCAAAAGTAAAAAATAATCTTACTCCATTTAGACTTATTCAGATGTAAAAGAGTAATTTTCTGTATTTATGTTATTTCATAGCTATTTTATGTGTAATAATCTTCATTCTGCCAACAGCACAAAAGAAATAAGTAAAATATTTAATGTGCAATGCCTTTTTAAGACTAGGCATATTACAAGCAAAGGGCTAGTCAGGGTACTGAAAGAAAGAGATTGTTCTCTTTTAAATAATAATATTGTTGCTAGGGCAATGCAGTTGGGACGTGAGAAACCTCAGTGCAGTCTGCTGTAAATGAGAGTGCTGGTAGATTTTCATTTGTCTGTTCTACTCCCCAGAAGAGCACTCCAATAAATAGGCTATAGAGTATTCTGGATTCAGGTCATTAATGGCTCCTGTTTGACCTATTCCCCTTCACATGGAATATTTAAATACTAATTAAGCAAGCAGAAAAGAGAAAAAAATAGCTGTATAAATTGACACTGTATGTTAAACGCCAGTTCAAGCCTTGGGCTTTAACCTGGTGACCTTATCAATCCTCCACTGTTGCGATTAAGCAGGCAGGAGTCTCAGCCTACCATAAGGAGGGTACCGCGGGGAGAAGAGGACAAGGGATTAGAACTCTTCAGTGAAGAATTGGACCAGGGATATACAATAATCTGCTGCATATTTTCAAGCTCAGCACAGCACCTCAGTGAGTCTGCAGACCTGCAGGCATCACAATAATCATTCCTTCCCCACCTGGAGAAAAGGATTTTTACCAAAAGAAAAGATTATACCTACACCTGTTGTTCAGGTGATACTTATGCCTGACTTTGGCATCCTCCAGTTTCAATCTCTCTGTTAGGGTTTCTTCTCTCTTGGCTTATACAAACAGAAAGGAAAAGACAGAGTTACTGCCATGGTTGATAATTAGTACCTTACAACAAAATCTCAGTAATAATATCTTTTCCTGAAGCAGCCTAAAGACTTTTGTCATGCTTTTTGTCTTGTTTATATATTTATGTGAAAACAGAATGCTGAGCAGAGAAAAGAGAGACTCTCAGGACCCACTGTATGCAACTGAAGAGAGAACCTCTATCATCTTATCTGGCCAGCACCAGGGGCCAAAGATGGACAACAAGAAAGAGAGAGCAGAACATTTCAGAGGAGAAAGAGCAAGAGCAGTGCAGCTGATCAAAACTTTTTGATCTTCTCCAAATACTGCTCAAGTGTGCAATTACAGTGGATTTAAAACTATTTTCTGTGGAAGATCTGTAGACCTGGTAAACCTCAATAGGTTCACAACTTGGACCCACTAACATGAATCATGATTTCTATTGGACGTACATGGAAATATATGGGCAAGTCTCCTTCTAACTGACAGAGAAGAAGAGGGAAACAGGAAAAGACAACTTCAATAGGCAAATTCAGCTTATCATTGAAAGCTCCTTTCTCTGACTATTATCTGCAAGACTGTGAGTGAGACAAGGATCTACAGTTCAGCCCAAAAATGGGTGATGGGCACCTAGTGTAGACCTTCTGAATATGAAGAAGCTTCTGCAAGCTTTTGAACAGAAATGTGACAATTTTAAGAATAGGTAGTTTCTTTAGAGGTGCAGCATAAGTCTTCTCATGAGATGACTGACATTCAGCAATTCTCCTCTTTTATATCAAGTTATATCCCCGTACATATAAACAAATGAATGCAACTGGAATAACTGAATGGAATAATATATAAGTGGAGTTTCACAAATGATACCAGAATTTACACACTTTAAATTCATCACACAGTGTACTGAAGTGCTGCTTTTCTGTTTATATAATTAAAGTGCAAAGAGAAAAACCTCTCAACACGTATCATGTATATATTTGCAAACTTCTCAGACTTTAAAGTAGTCGTTCTGTAGACTGAAGGCTTAGAAAGCTGTGACTGGGACTGTTTATGAGAAAACATATGCAGATTTATTAGTGAATGATAGTTATAATGATGTAATATTCTTTATGAAATGTGGAAAATAGGGCTGGAGGTTATGCAGCAACCAATTCTACATGACAAAAGAAATAGAATAGAGATTATGGAATATAGAGAGGATGGTGTATGAAAATCAGCTGAATGATTGGATTCAGAAAAGGCACTTATGATTATTATGGTGGTTGGTGCTGTATAGTTTTTTAATTTCCTTTTCTGTTATTATATCTGTATTGGTTTTATTTTTGATCAATACAGAACATCTGATAATTTAAAGAAGCAAATTGTATTAATCTTCCTATTCATTCTCCAAGAAATTATGTACACCAATCTTTTCATTTCATTCCTTTCAATAAGAAACTTTTAGAAGAAAAGAAACATCCTATCAAACCATTTCATTATCTAGTCCATAGAAACAGTGTACTTCATACAGTATCAGTAAATAATACTAACAGCACTACTACTACTAAATACTATGGGGTCAAAACTGGAAATTATTGATGCTGTATACTAACACGTGATATATATTTTGGGATTGTAATAATTATGGTTTCTTAGGATACTGTGGTGAGTTGATTCTGGCTGGATGCCAGATGCTCACCAAAGCCATATTATCCCCCTCCTTCCCTGCACAGGGAAGAGAAAATTTAATGAAAGGCTCATGGGTTGAGATAAGAAAAGGGAGAATCAGTCACCAGTTATTCTCATGGGCAAAACACAGTGGACTTACGAAAATTAGTTTAATCGATCAGAATAGGTAATTTAAAATAAAATCAACACCTCTCAATCCGTCTCTTGACTTCACTCCCAGTTTTCTCCACCTCCTCCTGGCAGTGGTGCAGTGGAACAGGGATTGGGGATTCTGGTCAGTCAGTACATAACGTGCAGTCTCTGCCACATTTTGTCCTCAGAGGGAGGACTCTTCACACTCTTCCCATGCTCCAGCATGGAATCCTTCCCATAGGGGACAGTCCTCTATGAACTTCTCCAACTTGAGGTCTTCCCATGGGCTGTAGTTCTTCACAAACTTCTCCAGTGTGGGTTTCTTCTATGGGGTGCAGTCCTTCAGGAAAAGTCTGCTCCAGCATGGATTGCTCAGAAGGTCACAAGTTCTTCCAGGAGCCTACTCCAGCATGGGATTCCCATGGGGTCACAGCCTCCTAAGGGCACACAGATGTTCTGGTGTGGAATCCTCCAGGGTCTGCAGATGTATGTCTGCTCCCCTGTAGGACTGCAGCGAGCCAGCCTGCCTTACCATGGGCTGCACCATGGGCTGCAGATGCCTGGAGTATCTTCTGCTTCACTGATCTTGGAGTCTGCAGAGCTGTTCCTCTCACTTATTCTCTCTCTTCTCTCTGGTTGAAGTTGCACAGCCTTTTTTTTATTTCTCCCCTTTCTAAATCTGTTATCTCAGAGGTGCTACTGTCATCATGATGGAAACAGACTTTGCAAGTGGCAGGTCCATCCTGGGGCCATTGGGCATTGGCTCTATCAAACATGGGCGAAGCTTCTGGCAGCTTCACATAAACCACCCCTGTAGCCTCCCCATGAAAACCCAGTACAGATACAGTACATTACTATGTGCTATGTGGAAAAAATATTAGGAATCAATGATGAAAATAGGTTAACCAGTACTAATTAGAAAACCTCCATAGCTGTCTGATCAGAAAATTATTTCATGATGAAGTTCAGACAGGTTGCAGTAGGGACTGGACAACTACATGTGAGGAAAGAGAACTTTTGAATATGAAGATATAATCTCTGAGTCAGGAGTTTTCTTTATTTTATATCCCTGAATGCTAAGCAAGTATATTGGCAGGACAGGGTCTAAGAATGTAATGCTTGAACTTAAAACTTTTTTCTCAGCCAGTGGCTGCTGACAAAGACAAGATACTTTCAAACCTTCATTTTTCATCCAACTAAAATTATTTGAATGCATATATCTGATATTCTTTTTCCTGAGAACAGCTACAAAGTTTGCCTTAAAAATGCTTTTATATATAGAAACGATTGGTTGTACGTCGTGTAAGATGATGTATGTGATTATCTCCTTGCCATGCAGATTCAAATGATGGATTTGGACCTTTGTTGTACAAAAAAGGAGTCAGAATCCCCTGTGGGCAACCTGGACTTTACCTACCTCCTGATTAAAGAGAAAAATGCAAGCAGTAGTAATTAAAGATGGTTTTTCTAGAAAATCTCAGAGAATGGAATGAGGTAGTAGGGAAGAAAGTCTTCTACAGATTCAATTTCCTCTAACAACCAGTGTAACTGAGAAAAAAGATCTTCAGAAGATTTTGAAAAGGAATAAATATCTATAACTGCAAAAAGGTCACTTTGCTCCAATCAGATTTCCCCTGCAGAAAAGCAAACCGCTTTTTCAGGAATGCATCACTAGATCCTGTTGAAGAAATGTTAATACTAGCTATTGCTTGTTCTGGAATAGGCCAAGTTATGAAATGTAGTATTAGATAAACTACATATGAAGAATTTACCTATTTATACCATTTAGATGTCTTGAAGCAATCTGAGAACTTCAAGGAGGGGAAGTGGAAACCAGTTTCAGCAGACCTGAATTACACTGTGCTTTAAAATACAACCAGCAGTAAAATAAGTTAACGTCCTCTCAGCTGACATACTTCTAACCTTTGACTTCAGAGGGCCTGGTTAGGTCAGCAGATACCTGCAGGATTTAGGTGCCTAAATCCCATTGAAAATTCACATGAGATGAGCCCTAAATTTCTTGAAAAGCTGAACTTCAGAGATGTGGAGCTGAATTTCCATCTTTCCATACATGTTTGAATTTCATAGTCTAGTAGAGCATTAGTTGATGCTTCAGATTAAGCAGAAGAAAACTTGTCTCATACCTTAGCATGAAGTATAAAAATACCTTCACTCTATATCTGTTTATAAAGAACATTGTGCTGATATGACCTTTAACCTTTTGCTCTGTGGGATTGTTTCCTGGGTGCATATGCATTTCAGCAAGCTTTTACATTATTCTGATTATTCAAGTACCTCAGAAGGCATTACTGGTTAGTAGTAGTTAAAAGAACTTCTGTGTTGTTAGTCTTATATGACTGATGGTATTTTGAACCTGTCTTCAGCAATTCCTACTTGAAATTGCTTTAGAAAAAATAGTAAGGGAAGACCTAAGGAAGAGTTTAAAAGATGAGAGGGTTTATTGGGAAATTTTACAGATCATTTCACATACAACATGATTTTATACGGTAATTCCTTGATAACTTAGCAGACTACAGGGGTGAACAATAATCAAAATAGAATAAACTATTTTATAAAATCAAAACTGCAGGAAGTGCAGTTGATAAGAACAAGAGAAATGTCATTTTTTGCAGTTTAAGGTAGATACCAAGATATGGCAAAGGAACACTGAGCTGCTTCCTTTCCAAAAAGCAGCTGACGTCGTCTTTTCATGATCTGAACATCAGACATTTAAGTTTTTCTCTTTGAAGTAACTCTTCAGTTTGATATGGTTTTTACGTTGTATTTTAGAAATGTTTTGATTTGTTAAAAAATTAAATGTTTCATTTTCAGCTTTTCAGTATGCAGATGAGATAAGAATGCAACTGCATTCTTAGCACTCAATCCTAAACTATTAGCAGCCTGAAAAATCCATTATTTGTTTGGTTCCACATCGGAATTTTTAAATTGATCAGTAGTAACACCTCCCCTTCTTTGGAAATAAATTGGTGCTCTAAAACAGTAAAAAGTTTTGCCTTCCCGTGCATCTTTGAAAACTGACATTTCAGAAAGAGATGCCAAAGGGATATTTAGACACAGTTCTGAGTTGATATAAACTGAGAGGTACATCTTATCTTTTAAAATGTCAAAATGAAAGTTGAAGAAAAATGATTGCCATTTATCTCTAAATAGCAGTAGACCTTCTGAAGCAAGAGCACTGTATGCATTCCCCTTGTTATTAGATTTTGGAAACTCAACTCTACACATACTTGAGATATTCAGAAGGGATTAGAAAAAATATTGACTTATTTTTTATTGTTGAAAAAAACCTAATCTGTTTCCATCTCTAAAATAATGACAGTCCTAATAAATATTGCAAGTTAGAATAAATGGTAAATTACACACACCTATCTTCACTCCGGACAAGTGTATCAGTATAAAGAAACTGTGTAAAGACAATTCCAGATTTGCAATTCCTCTGATGGAACCACTGTATTCTCTCAAATAGCTGTATTGAGGAATGATTAATAAGATTATTTGCTTGATTACTTTCATTCCAAGGTAAGCTGACCATGAAGGCTGGACCAACTTAATTTGTCTTAATGGACTGGTATCTACAGACTCTGAAAACAAAAGTAGTTCTAACAATAATTTAATATACTCTCTGTTATGGTGCAAGCAGTGTCTCATATTGCAGGTCTGACAAGCCTTCCATATGGAGCTACCTAGTCCCTACAGCACTCAAATTGAAAAAACTTGATTGCAGGTGATTTATCAGACGCAGAAGATAAAGGTATTTTTAGCAAACGACAGAACTTGCAATACTGAGTTATGCAGCGCATATATATGTGTGTGTGTGTGTGTGTGTGTGTATGTATATATGTATATATGTATATATGTATATATGTGTGTGTGTATATAAATGTATGTTTGTATGTGTGTGTGTGTGTGTATGTGTATGTGTATGTGTATGTGTATATGTACATAAGATTTTGTTAAAAATTTGAGAGAAAATTTATCATCTGGCAGCAGGGGAAAACAAAAGAGACGTCAGTCACCTATGAGACTGAGACATCAGTCATCTATGTCACTGTTAGATCTCACCTGTAAATGGCAATTTGAAACTACATTACAGGTCATGCTGACTGTGAGAGAGAAAACTGAATGAGAGCTGAAGAAGAAAACTGTTATGTGGCTTACAAAATAGTATAACCCATTTCACAAGAGACATAAACATAAACATACATAAACATACATAAACATACATAAAACATACACAAAACATACATAAAACAGATGAAGCAAGGTCTATCTTCTGTCAGTGAGTTATTTTCTAACATATCTAATATATTCTAGATAATAAATATGAATGTATTCCATCTGTATATCCTGCCACAGTATATTTACAGAATAGTTAAAGGCAAACCCACTACAAAGGCACCTGAAAGACTAGGCAAACATAGTTTTCTGAAGCTTGCTTTTAAAGTTATGTTTCTATCAAAATGTAAGCCCAAAATACATTCTGATATACTCTCTGATATATTCAGTGTGTATTCCCATAAGAAAAGAATTTTAGGAAGCAGTAGCAGTCGTTATAAAAATGGTTCATATAATGGCTTTGGGTTTGTGTTGGTTTGTTGTTTGGTTTTTTTCCTTTATGTTTTTGGTCTGTATTTTGGAAAATATACTTTCAATTTTAGGGCACAAGAGGGATCTTGAACTGACTCAGAGAAATAGAATTCAGTTTTTAGTTAACAATTGATGCTGTGTTTCATAATTTTCTTTTTGCAATAGCAATTCTGAAAATTGCAATTTGAAGTGAAAGTTTAACCTTCATAGACTCAATTAATAATATCATTCATCTCTAACCTTTATTTGGAAAAAGGCATGATCTCTATGGGCAGCTGAGACATGTGGAATATGCTGTCACAGTGAGAACAGTTGATCTTTGTTGAGAGTTCATATTCACAACACACCTGTCATCTGACATGTATTCTGAAATTCTCAAGAGCTGAGAAATCTTTACACTGTTTTACAAAGATTTCTTTAGTAGAAACTTATGCCAGCTGATCCCATCTTAGAGGAAAACTTTATTTCAAATCAATATTAAGTAACCTGGAAAAATGGGATGTTTTTGAGACTATTGAGATTCGTGCTCATTCCTGAACCAGCTACCATAATTTATCCATATCTTAATCCATTTTACTCAGGATTATACCCTGGCCAAATTTTGGAATGTGTGTAAAACTTTTCAGTTTAAATTTGATGAGAAAATATGACTACATTGTATTCATGTAGAGGTATGGAGTCCTAGGTATCTTGTTTTGTTTTCTCTTTTTCTTGCTATGCAGATATTTTTGTGGAATCTCATCTATATGCTGAAAAAACCCAAAAAATATTTAGGATTCTTTGAAGGTTACCTGAGGAAAAACCAAAATTATTTCAGTAATCATATCCATTCTCTGCATCCTTCCTCCTTCAAGCCCGAATCAATCAACACTTGTCTGCAGAACAAGGTCATGACCAGGTTTTAGAAATTGTTAGCAATACCTGATATTTATTCACAAGTAAATTAGCAACAAATGAGTCTATTAGTGAGTCTGTCTTGCACCCAGACCTAAGTCCAGGGACAGTCCTACTTTTCACACTGTTACATTCTGAACAAACAAACTGAAAAGAGTTGCTTAGAAATATAATGAATAGCCTAAAGATTGGTTTAGGGGCTCATGCTTCTGTGACCTGGATATCAGGTCCCAAATTCTCCTCCTTTATTATAAAGGCCTAGGTACTTACAATTTAAATCTTCCTATCACACCTCTTCAGATCTCTGCAGGGGAGATGAGATATAAGTTAAAACAAAAGCCACCATCTTGAGATGGCCCCTCTGTGTTATTATTGCTAACTAGAACAGAAAGTGAGCTACATCAAGGAAAAATTTTGACCTGGGTGGAATGATAGTTTCCTTATTACCTCCCGTGGATTCTAAATCAACTAATCTTTAGCATCTGCTGTAAACATGCACAAAGTCATCACAAAAACATTCAGCTATCTTTCACAAGCTATAACACCTCCCCACATTCTCTGTAGAGCAGATCCATATAGCTCCAGTATTGCTAGCCCACAGTAACAGCAGGTGCTGCAAAGTTTCCACCCAGCCTGAGTGCCTTGCATGAGCATCAGACACTTGAAGGACCTCTACAATGTTCCTGGCATCTTGCCCCAACCTTAGTTATTTTGTGCTTTGCTCTTTGACTGTTGGTGGGATGGGAAAAGACAAGAACAAAGTTGCATACCTATGCCTGAAGTTCAACCATGAAAAGGAAATTTATGTATATTTGTCCTGATTTGGTCCCACTGTTTTCCATCTGACAGAAAAACCCTTATGTGTCTTATCAATGAACTAGAAATGATAGCTGGTATTATTTTCCAAACTACCTGTCCTGTATTCACAAGTTTTCTAATGATGTTCAAATATGTCCATATAAACACAATGTTCTCTTATTTACGAAACCTTCACATAGTCTCAGGTCATATTCAAAATGTGTAATTCTGTCCAGTGTATTTTTATAGATCGTCAGATCTGGATTTATTTGCTTTTAGTGTTCTAACATCTATCTTCCCAGCAGTTCACACTCTGATGCGAGGCCATATTATTTTCTTTCTGAAGGAAAGAAGCAATGGGAAAAGAGAAGGTCACACTGGAAGACTGGTAGGAGAGAGAGCCCATGTCCTAACTTATAGGTCACTGCTCCTCTACAGTAAACATAACACAGGTGTTTAAGCTTTTTATACACATTCAGCATATGTATAAAGTTTCTTGAATATTTCCTTCTTGGATTTTAAGAATACCTAAGCTACTGCTACTTTCTCGTTTCAGGAAATTTTCTAGCAATTGTCTTTCATATTGATACAGCAGTTTCAACTCATAACTTTGCCAGTACAATGAAAAGACATAGAGATGTCCTCTGCAAATGTACAAGTTGATGGTTCTTTCTAAAATTTTAATAAAGCTTTCTAGAGTTAGTTAGTTATCTTGACTACATGTTTACAACATTTTGCTGGCTGTTATATTCTAGTCAAAGTCCTATTCATCATCTAACCTTTCTTTATTAATTTCCTTTTCTGTTATATCGATAGAGTGCAGCTTCAGCTGTAATTATGTAAGTGCTAATAAATAAAACATGTATACTTTCACATCTATTGAAAATGAACACTTACTTTACAGTCAATATTTCAGGCTTACAGCTTACATTTACTATTTTCTTATGTCTGTGTAACTGATAATCTTCCACTCACTAACGCAATTCATGTCCCCAAAACTACAATACATTCAGAATGCCATTTAACTATTATGGTGGAAGACAAGAATAGATACAAAATACATCTAATAAAACTGTATGAGTAATAATGAATAGCATTCACGATATGAAATAGAGAAAGGCCTTAAGACATTGTATTGTACTTGCTATTTTTCCTGGTTTGTGCTTTTTTTTGTTTAAGGTAGTTCTTTATTTAAATCTTGGACCAAGTGTCACACAGGAAATGTGAAATAAACTGTATAGGATGAAGTTTTTCAAGAATTCTACCTACATACTGTACAGCATCCTGTGCACTTCCCAGGACCTGCACAGGCAGGGTACTTCTGACAGGTAAATGGAAAAAAGTTAATGTGTCTCTAGGGTTCTTGTACCATTGGACACTGTGACAAAATTGTTGTCTGAGATAAGAGTTAAATAAGACATCAGCTTCATATACAGCTGAGCCTCATCAACAGTCCAGATCAACAGTTTATTTCTATTCATTGTGCCAATCACGGCAGGAGAAGCATTAGTTTTTAATGGACATTCATGAGATATGAGTTATGAGAGTGAGCTGGAATATTTTCCTTGACACTAAATAGGCAGGCATAGGTTAGATTTTCTTCACTCCATTTCCGGAAATGTTCAGACCTGGTGTGCTACAACCTAACAGTATTCAGTCCTTTGGTATTCATTTGGTATTCCTTTGGTATTCATTCCTCAGAGGCTGCTATTCCCTAGTAAACCACTACACAAATGAATATAGAAGACCATTGGTCATCCAGGACATGTTAAAGTCACCATTCCCATGATCAAGTACTGAAAATGTTGATAACAAGTCTGTAGGTATGAGAAAGTGTAAGATCTATTTGTCATGGAAAAATATTTTCAAGATTTGTATCATGCACAGTGTATTTCTGTCCAAACTGATATTTCAATTCACATCACCTTTAGTCAGGAGCTACTTTTTTTTTCAGAAAGAAGTATAGATTAAAAAGAGCTAGAGTGCTGAAGCACTTGCAGATTCATATAGTGGAAATTTTGGCAGGTAAATTTTATACAGAATAAATTCTGATGATACCTTCAGAAACACATAAACCACGAAAATGGTATTTGTGCAAGAGATCCACAGAAAACTAATAGTCTATATGTTTGGAAGTTCACATTATTCATATCTATGTCCAAAAAAAATGTATTCATTAAATTCTGGTTATAAAATCAGTGAAGAATAAAATAATTTATTCTTTCCTTATCTTCTCACTTCATTGCCCTGGCATTTAAGCAAGTTGGAAAGTCAAAACAAAAGTTATGTTTCTGCAACCAAAAGTAAATCAGAAAGGTACTGAATTATAATAAAGGACTAAAAGTATATGCTTTTTCACATACAATATGTACTCTTCTTTTTCAGCCGATGAGACACTACTACAGTTCTAGTTCTATTCAAAATGATTGAGAATATGCTCTTCAATCACTGTAAGAACAAAAAGTAATATTTCTATATTTAATGTAGCAGGAAACTTTGATTCTTCCAATTAAAATAATGAATGGCATAAAAGAAGTGGAAAAATTGAAAGCAGACATAGATAGTCCCGATTGTGGTTGTAAACAGGTGAATATTTTCCAAAACCAAATTCAGAGAGCTAGCAAATTTCACACAGACAACTTTCATTTGAGCAGTAAAGTAAGTGCATCAGCTTTTTGGAGACCTGGAATAATATAACTAGGCAAAGTGAAGTTATTCTCTACAAAACCTTAAAGACACAAGGATTTTGTTAGTGGTAACAGCAACAATTGCTTCAAAGGCAACGACTGGACATATGCAAGGAGTCCACAAATGTAAAAGAGTTTACTGTAAACACAAAGAGTGGAGTAAAAATAGGACTGAGATAGAGAAAACTTTGAATGATATCTTCAAGAACAGAAGTGTAGAGAATGCGTTCTGTAAAAGCTGAACACATTAGCTGAATTTTCATTCCCACTAACTTGAACTAGTGAATCCGTGGAAAGGGGGGTCTGACTTGTGTATTCCTTAGAAGCAACAGGAAAAAAAAGTTGTTTTAGTGAGCAAACTACTGAGACAACTATTATATTAAAATATACTTTCAAAAATACACTGAAGTTCCTGCAGTTTACAATATAATTCCACAACCTACACTTGAAGACAGGGTGCAGTTCCTCAGTGAAGTGCACTAAGCACGAAGATTCTAACACCTTCTTTTCTCTGTCTGCAGAATACACTGCATATTCTGGTTTGAAGTGCATTAATGTTGTAGCTTGTATTTGATTTATATTTATTTACCTACAGTACACCCTAAAAGAGAAGGCACATGGCTTTGGTATTACTTGGATTCAAAGAAAGATAACAGAGGAGAAAGAACAGTGTACAACCAGGACTTCACAGGCTTTTGTAAACACTAACACTATTTTTTTAGCACACTTTATGCATTTTCTTTGTTTTGATACCTATTCTTGTGCAAAAAAAAAAAAAAGAAGCCTATTGGTGTTTTTTTGGTTGGTTGGTTGTCTGGTTGCAGTTTTTGCAGATTGAAGATTGATTTCCATATTACATATCAAACTACAAGCTGTTCACCAAGTAACTGAGAAAATGAGTAGTGCAGGATGGGAAGTGCATCCAATGGTCCAGATTATTTTTTAAGGACTTACAAGTTTTTATTCCACATTTCTTTCTAATCCTTAACACAAGGACCTAATATTAATCATAACTATTTGTTATGTCCTGTGTGCCCACAAGACCAGGAATTTAGACATAATTTTTTTGCAGACATCATACAAGACAAGATGAAAGGTCTTCCTTCCTGCTTATTTACATAAACATAGAAAAACAGGGAGATGTGGAAGTGGCTAAAAATTACATTTCTGATATAGAAAACAGACAATAGCATTATAATGTGGTTTTTTGTTCTTAAGGAGTTTCACCTGAAGAACAGCTGCTTCCCCCAGTGGGACAAGACTGACACTGGAATTGCTCCAAGGCAACTGATGTACATCTATTTTCAAAGGAAGATGTAATTCATATCTGCCTACCTAGGCATTTTCAGGGAAAGATGGAGCATCTGGAAGTTAAAACTGTGTTCACATTTGAGAAATGCCAAGACTATGTAAACAGCTTGATGAAAGAATAGAGGGGAAAGTGGAAGAGTCTGCAGATACAAGGAATTAATGATTACAAGTTCATGACGTTTGCAAATAAACATTTTGTTGTGTTCACAGCTCAGAGTGCCTTAGTACCATCGAGAGAACAATGGACAGGGTTAGTTGAAATTTTACATAAAGTTGACAATATCGAAAACAAATACCTACTATGCTAACAAATTATTTTAGAACATGAAGAATTCTGATACTTGAGTATAGACTCAAAAGCACTGTAAGTACAAGATCTAAGAAGTACTGTTGCTGCCTGTTCTGCTTGAAGTAGCAGTGATTTGAGGCAGCAGAACTAAGAATTTAGTAGATAGGATGATTAATGGGAGGACAAAATGTGGGAAAAGTGAGGAATGAAGGTGGATTGGAGAGGTGGGTGCCTATGTGGAACACAGGCTCAGCTGCCTTCTTCCTTGCAACTGGGGACATGGTACCACCACAGACATCCAACACCAGGAGAAAAGACATCCCAATGAAAATGGCTCTGGCAGGGAGTAGTGAGGAATCTCAGGTCCTGAAACCCACCAGATATGGCCATCTCCAGCAGAATGAGAAGAACAGTAATCACTTTTCTTCTTCTTTGAGTTATTCATGTAAAAAACCCAGCCATGACGCAGAAAATAGAAAGCATGATGTATATATCAGAACAGCACAAGTAAGCAGTAAAAATATTCTCAAGAATTTAATCACAGAATCACAGAATCATTTATGTTGGAAAAGATCTCTGAGATCATTGAGTTCAATCTTTGATCACCACCTCGCCAACGACACCAGTTTATCACTGCTGGAATGCTGGCGACGCAGAAAAAAGAGCCAGAGCCAGCTGTGTTCAGCTTCAGAGGAAAGGAAGGAAGGGGGCGGTGAGCCACCTTCTTTAATTCTTAAATACACTTTTAGAAATCACTGTTCATTGGAGGAATTCAACCTTCCTCCTTCAATTACAGTGNTAATCACAGAATCACAGAATCATTTATGTTGGAAAAGATCTCTGAGATCATTGAGTTCAATCTTTGATCACCACCTCGCCAACTACACCAGTTTATCACCGCTGGAATGCTGGAGACGCAGGAAACAAAGCCAGAGCCAGCTGTGTTCAGCTTCAGAGGAAAGGAAGGAAGGGGGCGGCGAGCCACCTTCTTTAATTCTTAAATACACTTTTAGAAATCACTGTTCATTGGAGGAATTCATCCTTCCTCCTTCAATTACAGTGGTCAAAGAGAATGTCCATCAAAGATCTGTGTCCATGGGAAAGGAATACAATAACAAGATAATTCTACAATAACATAGCTATGTTTACAGAACTATAGACCTTGAAACTAGCTAGTATGGAGCTAGCTATTTTTAACAGTAAAAATAAGGCAACACCAGTTGGCAGTTTTTCTTGAACCCCTTCAGGCATAGTGACTCCACCACCTCTCTGGACAGTCCATTCCATTGTATTACAACCCCTTCCATGAAGAAATTTCTCTCGATGTCCAACCTGTACCTTCCCTGGTGCAGCTTGAAGCCATATCCTCTCGTCCTACCACTGGTTGCCTGGGAGAAGAGGTCGACCCCACCCGGCTACAGTCTCCTTTCGGGGAGTTTTAGAGAGTGATAAGGTATCCCCTGAACTCTTTTTCTCCAGGCTAAACAATCTCAGCTCCCTCAGCTGCTCCTCATAGGACTTAATCTCCAGACCCTTCACCAGTTCCATTGCCCTTCTCTGAATTTTCTCCAGCACCTTAATGTCATTCTTGCAGTGAGGGGCCCAGAACTGGACACAGAACTTGGGGTGGGGCCTCCCCAGTGCAGAATAGAGGGGGCAGTCACTTCCCTGGTCCTGCTGTCCACACTCTCCTTGATACAACCCACAAGGTCATTGACTTTGGCCACCTGGGCACATGCTGGCTCATATTCAGATGGCTGTCAACCTGCACCCCCAGGTCCTTTTCTGCTGTGACACTTTCCAGCCACCCTTCCCCCAGCCTGAAGGACCACACGGGTTGTTGTGGCAGAAGGGTAGGATACAGCACTTGGCCTTGTTGAACCTCATGTCATGTGATGGTCTCAGTACATTGATCCAGCCTGTTCAGGTCCCTTTGTAGAGCTTTCCTACCCTTCAGCAGAAAAACACTCCCACCTAGCCTGGTGTCGTCCACAAACTCGGTGAGGGTGCTTTTGTACAGTTGTATAGTTTAATATTCAATTTACTAGAACATTAAAGCTTAAAATTGTTATCAAAAAGACTGCCTCCTCTAAAATATTAAGGAAATGAAGTGATCTCTAAAAGTTTAAATTACTTTATGGTTCTAGTCTAGAGACTGTTTCTGGCTGCATGAAATAAAGTGATTAGACCAATTTAATCCTGAAATCTAGGCACTACCATAGGAAAAAAAAATAAATTAGATCCTGTGCCACTTTACAGTTCTGGCAGCCTCCACATATGTGGTGTTATTTCTGATTTTCTATGCTTAGCATGACACTCTGAAGGGCAGATAGCAACAATGTTGTAAAACTAAATTAGTCATGTGTAGCCCTTTTGTGAAACTGCCCTCAGCATTCACAGTGTGAAATCCATTTCCCTATCATGAATGACAAATGAAATGATGGCAAATATATTCTTAAAAAGAATTTTCTACTGCTTAGTTTATAAGACAAAGACCTAGGCCTCATCACTATTTTGCCTGTACAGTTGAAATCATCTTAGTTCATTAACTCCCGAAAAATTGTTTATTCCCCTTCCCAATGCATTATCTGCATATGCACATTTTAATTCACATTTGTTTTTAATTTTAAATGTGTGCTGAAACCTCATCAATATTTGTAGCTAACTTTTCCAAGCTTTCCTGAAATTGCATTCTCATATATTTGTAGCTGTTTTCTGCATAATTCCCAAAGTTCCCTTCTTTCCTGAGTAACAGTGACCCAGCAGAATTTCCCTTATGATCATTCTTACATGAGCTTGGTGTAAAGAAAACAACAACTCACTGGACACTTCTGTTTCAATAGGAACTTGAGGGCAAAATACAATAGAGTTGTATTTAAAAATCTAGGGATATCTTCCTTGTGATAAATGAAAGGAAAAGGGATGGAGGTGTGTCTCTGACCAGAGGGCCACACTGAACTTATTTCTGGAAGGGGAAGGGAGAGAGCAAGTTGGGAGACCACTGCTACTGATCTGGAAAATCGTCACTGTCTGGTTTACTGGCAGCAGAGTAGACTAGTACATTCTCCAGAGCATTTCAGGTGGCTTTTATATAAGCAATAGGAAGTTCCAATACTAGAAGAAGAGATACATTTTAAGATAAATGTATCTCACATGGATTAATTCTGCATGAGCATCTGATAACAGGGCTAGTCTTGCTGGGAATAAAAATGCTTGTATTTGGTTGTAAGTTGACATGCTTCTTACTAAAGTAAGAATTTTATCAAATATATTTACAGATTAAAAAAAGAAAAGAAAAAAAAGGAAAAGTTTTTGAGCCTTCCCATTTTTGAAGCAAGAGAAAACATTGCATTGTCAGAATGCACTTTCTACTACAAAATAATATCTTCATCAGCTTTGCAGGTAGTGAGATAAATTAAGTGCAGAGTAGTAGTTGTTCTGCTACAACTCATAGGATGCAGTCAGCTATCCAGTCATGTAGCTGTCCCAAGATTCACATTCAACTTCTATCACAGATCTTTTACTATCATAGTGCTATATTAACACTTCTGGTAAAAAAACTGAACAACCAAACAAAACAGAAAAAACCAAATCAATGGTAAATATATAAAAGGGTGAGTCTAACTTTGGAGTGTCCCTGTAAAATGCCCACATTATATATTCCTATCAGGAATGGTGATGCAACAAAACTTCTAGGAAGAAGAGGGTTTGAATGTTTTCCTTAAAAAAAGGAATTGAAATTATACTAAATTTATGTTGCAATTACAGTTTAAATATTGTGATTATAAAACTATGAGAAGTGTATAGCCTGAACTGTATCATATACATGGGTTATCACCTCTTTGGGTTGTTAACTTGTATCCTGCATCAGGTATGTTCATATACCACTACAGCTGACTTCAATAAGAACTACATGGATAGGCCTGAAGTCAAAATTAAGGTCCTACCCACTACAGGAGAAAAAGGCCAATGCAAAATAAAGACCTTAACATTTGAATAGATGTTGTGCCTCTAAAAACAGTAAAAGAGTTACCAGAAAACTATATTTATGGTAATTGTGTCATTTGTGAGTAGCGTCTCAGCAAAGATTGAAAAAAGACTTAGCCTTTTTGACATGCATAGAGAACCACAACTTAAATCTACATAATGGAATATAGGAAAAAATTGAGTTCATTTACGTAAAAAAGGAGGCTACAAAGGTTTAGATTCATTGTGCCTTTGACGATTTGGCTCCAGGCAAAGGTACAGAGATACTTTTGAAGCTGTGAGAACATAAGCAAGTACAGGGAGTAGCAGGTCTTTGCTCATTACAGGTTTGTAAAGGATATTTAAAAACTATCTTTGAGGATAGAAAAAGGAGACTTCTCCAGTGAGGAAGTTTTTCTGTGCCTGGTATTCTTTCCTTTCTTATGGTAAATGCTTTTGCCTGGCACCAAGCAGAACTTTTAGGCCAGATACAAGTTCATACTGTGCTGTCGGACTTATTCTAAAAGAAGGTCAAATCAGCCCCAGGACTCAAGCTAGGCTCATTCAAGACTTAAAGCCACAGCTTTTTCATTCTGATTCCTAAGGATAAAAACCAGCACTGACCCTGATTTTGAGTAACTGAACTGATCTGACTGTAAGTATAACACAGATGAGTTTTAGCATATGCGTAATTTGGGATTAAAAAAAAAATCAGTACCTTCTACAGTTTCTTTCTGTTTAGCCAACTGTATATTACGTGATTTTTTTTGTTGGCTCATCTCTGTTACTCAAAATCTAATGAGTCTATAGAATAATGTAGCTGCTTACTTTGTGTTTTTCCATGTTATTCTGATTATGTTTGCCTTTAGAGAAGGAGAAAAGGTATCAGAGGCTGTGAACAAAAGGACAGAACATGGAACAGGACAAGATCTGTTGGCAGTGTCATCTGGTATTACCTATTGGTGTCACCATCTCTGCTGTTAGTGAAAGACTTGGTAGCCATGAACTTGCTTCCTAATTCCCAAAATAGGCTTTCTTACATAAATCAACTGTGCTGTAGGCACATACTAGGAAAAAACTAGAAGCTAAATCTTACTGGTCCCTTTTGACCATACATAGCTTAAACACACTCCCACTCAGGAATCTACAGTCTGAATGGTCTGTTATGATGCACTAAAGCAAGACTTATACTAAAGGCACAGGGTTAAGACTAAAATATTGAATAATCATATTTTCCAATAAAAATGTTTAAAGTTGACAAGGGAACATGACAGTGGGATTACATGGATAAGAAGCATAGCTGGTTGTCCATAGCTTTAAGTCTTTAGATGTAGTGATTTTACATTTTACTTCTCTTGCTTATCAGCTTCATGTACTGTGTCACCAGTCTGATCTTCCAACACAAAGCAGTAAGGATATCAAGTCTGCCTGTCTCTGTAAGTTCTCTTTGACCATACCTTTGATTTGGTTTAAAATTAGTGTGAAAGCTTTGTATAAAAAAAAAACTATGTTCCTGTTTTACAGTTATCTGAAGACATTTCAAAATTAATCCTCAAAAATTCTCTTTTTTAAGACCCACTAAAAAGATGCTGCAGTGGGGGAAGGCAGGGAATATAATTGTTGATGTGTTTTGAATCATAAACTACAATTTTTTATAAATGTCATTAAAAAAACATTTTAAAATTAAATATGAAATTAAGAAAACCCTGTGCTAAGGACCGCACTTTCACAATACTACAATTTTACATTAGGACTTATAGAAATCACTTTTATTTAAACAAAAAAGCTATGATCAAGCCATTACAGTTGTTAAAAAAGTTAAAGAAATCACTGAATTGTTGGAAATCACTGGTTAGCAAATACAGTTAAATCAAGGTAGCCCATTTTTGAGAGTATAACCTGTTTGCAAATGCAAAGAATGTATTCTTAATTTCAATATATTTTACCGTCTAAACTCAAATATTATTTTTAATCAAGAAGTAATTAGGATTTTTTCTTTTTAGTAGAAAATATGTTTTCTTTCTCTAACCTTTGAATAAACATTACTTGAAAGAAAATGAGCTCTATCAGTTATATATTCTTTTACAATGTAATGGTCAGAACCTAAATTAAAAAAAAAGTATTGTATTTGTTTTATAAATCATTTAACTTATCAAAAGAGCTTATATTTAAAAATGACTTTTTCTATATAACCAGTACTACAAATATACATATAAACAAATTTTAAATGCAGGGTTTGTACCACTTTAATTGAATTCTAATTTCCATCCTAATGAAGCTTGACAGAAACTGCAAATAAAAATGAAATCATTATCTAGCAAAAGAGAAATGCACCATTTACTATTCTCGATCATTCAAAAAAAACAAAAACACAAAAGAAACAACTTGTAAAGACTAAGAATCTGGACAAATGGGTCCAAAACCATAGAACTTTTTAATAGACAGATATTTAGGATATCTCTGTTTAAGAGTAAAAGGCAAAAATTTAGTGAGAAAGGCTGTATTCAGTTACTGTATTAGTAATCAGACACCAGGAATCAGTGTCTCTTTTCCACTCTTTCAGGAAAAAGAATGATAGATGACATATAAAAAAAAACTTTTAAATTGCTATTTTGAAGTCTTCTTTCTTGTTTGTTGATTTAAATTATTATTAAAATTACTGATCTAAAAGTCTTTTCAACAATTTTGATTTAAAGCAATCTACCCTCTACTACTGAAATATGGTTTAAGATGGTAAAACAAGTAGTGTCCACTAGTTCAATCTTTTTAAACAGAGAACTAACCAGTGAATATCAGCATCAGAAAGAAAAGAATAAGTGTTTCATTTCTGTAAACAGATGACCTGCTTCAAATGTGGTAACTCTGGTTTCTTTTTCCTCATTATGTCCTGAACTGAAGCCAGACCTGCATTATGAGACATTTTAAAGTAATACAGTTTTTGCTTTCCAGAACAGAGCAGTAAGAGCAGAATGAATCTACTTCTTACTCAGGATTTATATTGAAGGTATTGGGTAAAAGAACTCAAAATATTTATAGCCTAGACTTTTTTCCAAGGTTTAGGTCCCTGAAGCTGTAGATTGGGACTTCTGGAAATGCAAGTGGTTGCACAGATTTCATATTTAAATCAGTGTTAACTGACCTCCCGATAACTGAAAATGCTACTAGGATTTTAAACACATTTCTGGTTATAGAAGTAACCATAAAATATGCTCCAAATACTTAAGATGACAAGGTTCTTTAAAAAAAAGTGAGAAAATGTTCAGACCTACAGTCCAGTTGTTTGCCCAAAAGTAAACAGGAGTTAACTATACACACACACTTTCAGCCTGTTAGAGTCTAACAACACAATCATTATCTTGGCCCTCTGGTTTATAGGGCCAAGTTTTAAGTCTTCCTGCTGTCCATAGCTAGCTGACTTCCTAAGGGGCTACCTAAGGTAATGAATGATATGTAAGAGTTGCCCTCTACCAACTGAACACGCATAAATACTGGATCAGCTTCGAGTAGCATTGTCCACAAATTCTTAAACCTAAAAGTCAAGCTCATAAATTTGGCCTCATGCTTGCCTCAACAGGCTATGAGAAAGCACCAAGGCTGAAGCCTAAGTAACCAGCGCACTTGTCCAGGCCACATTCCAGAGAATATGGTACTTCAGTGAGAATTTGGAGCTTCTGTTCCCCACAAAGACTTTTTTACAGGCAGACATGGGTTTTCTGACATTTTGTCTCTTTGTTTAATTAGGCTGTTGACTTCACATGGTTGTTCTGAGCAAGGACAGATGGATTCCTTCAAAGAATCATTGCTAAAATTGTTGTATTCTCCTTACCCTACTGTAAAAGGTGTATTGTCTTCTTCCTCATCAACAGTGAAAACCAGAAAAAGAAGGCACCTTTCCATTTTGAAAATTTGCTAGATGTAAATAGATTCTGTAGAAATCTCCTAACTCAAAGCATAAACAGCAGTCTACCTGAAGGGTAGGAAACATCTCCTATGCCTTTAGCCATCAAAATGAATCATCTAATCCAATTTATTCATCTAGGCTCCTGTTGCAGTGAGCACAACTGGCACCTCTAGCAGCACCTCATGAATTACCATGTGCCTTCATTAAACTTTTTGCCAACTGGATACTACTGTTAGCTTCTGACCATCACACCCATGAAGTAATTGGGATTTTACCCTCTGGGTCTTGTGTGTTATTTCTCATACATTAGCAGTTTCACATCTGTTAATATTCAAGCATACAGATCTTCTCGCCTTTTGAACTAGATTACATCTTAAAACTTTTCGTAGTTATCAGACAGCCTGAGAAAAGGGCTGAAATCCAGAAGCTAATTTTGATTTTGTCACTGACAAGCTGTGTGTAGCCTTGGGGCTAGCCTGTCTCCTTGCAACCTGCTCCCAGACAGAGGAAATATGTAGTCACACAGCTCTCAGCAGCAAAATAAGGACCAAACTGTGACTCATTGTCACATTTCAATTTGACTCCTGCTTCTCTCTTTCTCCACTGGGGAAATAAGTTGTGGCAGACAAACAGCTGGCATAGAAACCTTGTCCTTCTCCTCTCCTCACCTCCCTGGATTAGATCAGTGCACAGTCTCCAGAGCATTGCAGCAAGCAGAGCTGAGTCTCTGTTCATCCTTCCTTGCGTGGGAGGATATAAGTGTCAGGGGACAGCCATCAACCTTGCACTGTAACCTGCAGGAGATGGGACTAGAAAGGACCAACTGCAGGGCTGGTGCTGGAGTTATTGTGCACATAAGCTGTACATTGGTAGAAGCCATTTCTCAGAGGTGTCAGGCCTTTTCAATCCATATTTCAGTGGTGGGAGCACAAACTACAACTGCCATTGAGTCCAGTTCAAACCCTGTGTTCACAAACACAGTGAAGTCACATAGTTAGAGACCCATGGCTTTCTAGAGAACATCTTAAGTGGGCCACAGTAAAGATCCTGGCCATTATCTGATACCTATTAACCGCTTAAATGTAATAATTGCAATAAAAATGATTAGTATTCATTGCAATGATACTACCAATACTAATATTAATATTAGATCCTGAGTGTATTGCAAAGACAGAGTACTTAGTCTCTGTACTGAGATTGTTTTTTCAAGTTTTAAGGACTTCCACATCTTAATAGTACATTTCTGTGACTGCAATGACATGTAATATGAGAATGCTGAAGATAATCCTTTGGAATCTTCTCCTAAATCCTTGACAGCCAGAGACATTGGTCCTGCCAACTTTCTAAGGACATTTATAAATTGCTGTCTTCAGAGATCTCATTTTGTCTTTCACAGCGTACATTTCACCAGTATTTCCACAACTAACAATTTGTAGCTGTGGAAAAGTATAAGTAGAACAAGTGGCTTGTGATGCAAATAGTGAGGGTAGGGTCAGTGCCTAATGGCTACATTTTTAACTAACATAGTTTCACTGTCATTATGAAGTTGACCTCAAAGAGCTCTCCATCATCCCTGTTCATCTGTCTCATTGTCCTGACAAAGGCTGTCAGAAAGACATACCCTGAGATGTGCACCAGCACACTCTGTCAGGGCTGGACCATCTCTCTAAACCAGCAACCACACTGGCCATGGCAGTGTTGAAGCCTGCATCACTGTTGTGTCATGCTCTCTGAGGTGTCATCATGGTACCCCAAAAGGCAAGGAGCTCGAGAGTCTGGTTGTGTGACTGGCAGTGGAAAAAAAGTGTTATGAATACCTATTGCAAGGAGCAAGCAGTTTAGTCCTAACAAAGTCATGAAGAGCCCAGCAAATCATGAGCTGGGAGGTAATATGGGAAAAAAATAAATTGTATGAAGAAACAGGTATTTGAATAGTTTTTTTGTTTATCCAAACTATATGTTGCTGAAGTTTATATCTAAACTTTCAGACTATGAGTGCCAGTACTAGCCCCAGAGGAAAATAACCTGTAGTGAAATCTTAGCTCCAGGCTGAATTCTTACCTTTCTGTCATAAATAAAATTTCCATCTTGTGGATACAGAGTTTAAAAATATGTCAATCAACATAAGTCCATTCCAAATACATGAAAATGAAAAAAAACTAAGATAAACTAAATTAAACAAATTATATCATTTATTTCCCTGCCATGTAGAAGGTCAGCTTACTGTTGATTTGATGCCCCTTATCACCTATGTCTATGCTTTGCACCAAAAAAAATCCCCAAAAGACACACACTGTTACAGCTAAGGATCACCTCTAAAAACACTATAAAAGCACAATAAAAACTTTTTCAGACTCTTTGTTTTCTTTAATTCCAGAGTCTTTTATTCAATTCAAAGGTCTTTTATTTTCTTTCTTTAATAAATTATATGACTAAAAAGTCACTTTCAGACTGATGAAAAAGTTTGTGATTAATTTTAGACTAAAAATCTTGCTAATCTGGTTATTTCACAGATTTCCCTGATAGCAGCTACAAAATAGTTAATGTTTCCTACAAACCTAGCTAAGAATATCCAAATAAACTAGTGTTAGTATTTGGGTTAGGACTGTCAGGCTGAGCCACCTGTTTTGGCAGTATTTGCAGTCAGAAGTAAATTATAGATCCATCCAACTGCTGATTAAAAAATCACATTGCCTCCCTGCTGTGGTTAACCAGACATCAAGCAAGGATTGTACAGCTTGACAAACTCCTGACATCAACCATTTAGAAGGAAGGTGGTCACTTTGTAATAGCACTTAGTCCAGATCCTCATACAAGTATGAACAATAAAAAATGAATTGTGAAAACTACATCTTTCATACACTGAAACACCACATAACCTTGAGAAGCTGAATAAAAATAACTCTCAGAAGACTGTTTGAAAGCATTTTTTTTTTGTATTTTGGTCATTATTAAATTTTTGTCATTATAAAATTTGGATAAACACAGGGAAAAAAAGTTGGAATGAAATTCAACTAAAATATTCAGTATTCAAGAGGATTGCATTTTAAATATATTCCCTGTCTGACAGCAATTGATAAAATATTGTTATGCATCTGAAATGTTATTTAAATATGAATGGTTAGGAAATCTTAAAGTACATGAGACGTCCATATTTTAGAATACTTATTTATTGGTTAATACAATTGCCTTTTATTCTTGCAGGCCAAGGTCTGGCATATTTATTTCAGCACAATTTCCACTGACTCCTTTAGAAGTCTACCTGAATAAGGATTACAGAGCTTCAGTAACTTCATGTACGATTCACAAATACTCTGTACTCCCTATGGAAAAATCAGGCCCAACAAATTAAGCTATTCAGAATCTGGAAAATCTCTCATTATAAGGTGCTACCAAAGCTTTTCCTGAGCAGTCTTGAGAGTAGAACACCCAGAAATTCAGACATTCCCCTCTTGTATCACTCTAATAGAGCTGCCTAAATAATGGTGTTCTGCAAATGAAACTAAGGCTATTTTTAGAGGTGTACAGAGAACTCGCTTCAGTAACTGGTAAAAACTCAGGCTACAGGAGTGAAAAAGTTAAAAAAAAAAAAAAATCAGGAATGAAAACTAAAAAGGAATCCAGAAAACAAAATTAAATTATCCTGGAGTGAAAGCATTATTTGCTAAGAGCAACAAATCATTTTTACATGCTAGTTCAATTATACTGTTAAAGTACATACCATTTTTGGTTAATTATATTTGAAAATAGTTACTGTACCTTCTGGTGTTATCTCGGCCATGATGGTGGTAAGAGATACTCTGTTTGAAAGGTCAAGATCTACTGTGGCAGCTTAGATGGTACTTTTGGGTTGCTGACTATTGCAGGAGCTGCAGAATGAGAAGGAGGGAGGTCCTCTGCTTTGTCTAACTGCGTTCCTTCTTCTTTTGCCCCCCTGAAATATCTGTTTCCTGTGCAGAATCCTGTCCTCCCAGAGCAACCCAAGGCCTTCCAGAGGCAACACTTAAAGCTCAGTCTAAAGTATCAGCTTCTAGCAAAAATAGCCATGCCTCAGAGTGAATCTTCAGCACGTTTTTCTAATATCCTAAGAACCATGCACACTACAAATAAAAAGTAAAAAGACACGGCTCTAAACAGGACAGGAATGCATGGAAAGGCAGCAAAAAACAAAAGAACTGGGAAAGAACTGTTCAACGCTCCTGCAGCCTTACTAGCATAATTGCAGTTCTTTGGGGGGGTATGCCAGGAAATATGAAATATAGAGTTCAAAGTAACCTTATCCATCCCAGTACAACTTTATTCTTAGCACACTCAGTGCTTAGCACATTCTTTCTGGCCTTATATGGCTTGGGGAGGGTCCTATGAAACTCACCGCTGACTAAGGGGGAGGGTAAATTTAGGTGATTTTCTCCACTTCAACTCTTAGTAGCAGTTCATAACCAATTAAGACACTAATTGAATCTATGAAATTGGTAACTTCCTCAGTTTCCATTTTTTTTTGGTCCTGTTCTAATTTGCTGCAATTATCATACATACCTGTGAAGTTCATCGAAGTATTACAGAGCACTGTTAAAAATTTAAATAATAATAGTTTTTATAGTCCAGATTCATGAAGGTAATATGCAGAGATCTTAAGCAGATCAGATTTGTTTTCTGAGTCTGATTCATGGAAATATTTAAGTAGCTCAAAAATTCTATGATTTTAAAAAAGATTTTATAAACCTGAAAGCAAGTAAATTTTTAAAAGACTTTAGGAGGAAGAAAAATATTAACAGTTTAAGTAAGAATAATTATTTTTAAACCTGAGCAATCTTTTGCTTGTACTACTTGCAATGTCCCAGCTGTGGAATTATGTATGTTGTCAATAGCTTGAAAATTAAATTAGCAAAAAAGTTCCCTGAAGCCAGCATACCTCTACATAAATGTCATCGTCACATGAAATCAGATACCATCTTAAACAGCTCTTGCTAGTAAACCTATAGTCACCTAGTCTCTGCTACATGAGTTGGCATTTACACTTCTCATCTTCACCCCAGGAGACATAAGCACCTGGCTCTGTGGCAAAGTATGGGGAAAGGAAACTATTTATCCAGTGCACAACATGCAGAAGCAAAGGTTCATTGAACAGCACAGCCAATACCAGGGTTTTCCTCTTCCCCCTACCCTTACACACTTCAAACCTGCCACATGTCTGAAAATGTTAGCTTTTTCTAGCTGAGAAATTAGCTTGCAAGCAGTGCTTGATCCCCTGTCTTCTTTAGCACTACTGACCAAACCTTTTGCACTGACAAGTTTTGATCACCTGATGGTAAGTACTCAGTGCTTTTCTGATCATCCCTCTAACCCTAAGTTTACTTCTTTCATCTGTCCTTCAATAGATCCTCCTCACTAAAGCTGATGAAGGAATTTTAGAAAAAACCTGATGTCTTTAAAAAGACTTTCATGAATACCAAAATAGTCTGAAGAGTCACATTCATATCAACAAAACAGCTGCCCACAAAAGCTCAGTGGTTAGTACAGGATGATAGAAACTGTGATACTAAGGAAAACCCTTTGTTCTTCTTATTTATTTCTCTTCTGCTGAAGCAGTTCCACTTTACGTGAACAGTTAAATATTTGGGGTTTTGACAGCTTTGCTACTTGCTTGAAATGTGAGAGGTCATCTCAGCTGAATACCTGAAGCACAGAGCTAATCAATCCTGAGAAGTCAGGATTGTATTCCTATTCAAATTGAAATAAAATAATAAAGCTTTAGTTTGGGAATATGAGGAGTGAGAAATGGGGAAAAATTAATGTCTGATTTTTTTTTTAACGTAGCAAGACCCTGAGATTGTGGGTTATACCCAGACATACATGTTTGTATAACTAACTGCATGATCATGATTGTCTGACCCTTTCTGCTTTCCTTTTCAGCTCCTACTACCTCCCTCTTTTCCTCCATGTCTTAATTCTTTGCTCTTATTTATTCTTACCCTCAATCATGGGCTGTTATTCTGAACTCAAAATATAAGAGCAGAGATAGTGAGAGAATCTGACTGGAAATCAATTTTACACAACATCAACCCAGTGGCCAGAAAGAGAAGTGGATGGTACTCTCTGCATCACTGGCATGCACAAAATATTCATTCTGGGGAGCAGGCTAAGAATGTCATTTGCACCAGTATTTTATATGTAAGTATGGCCTTAGGCAACTGTGTTGGAAGTTACAGAGTTACTCCCTTTAAGGAGGACAAAGTCAAGGGATCTGAGTGTCATATTTATTGGAGATAATCACAGCCTTTGTGAAAATGCACAGAACTAAGGTAAACTGAGTTATGTGTATGTCTATGTGCACATACATTTAACCTGAAAAACAAACATTGCCATCTGAAAATTATGCAGAATGACATAATTATTCTTTAGGAGTCTAAACAAGGGTAACTCTGGAAAATTTTTTAGGGCTAGTTAGAAAGTTTATCAAAATCCAAAGTTTAGCTCCTGACTTAGTTTAGTAGTTTCTTTTAAACTAATCTGTGAAATTCACAGTATGCAGAGTGCGAGCACAAATTCTATACAACTCTTCCTGTGACAAAGTAAACATTAATACCTTGGCCTAGTTTATATGTTGTATATTGCATTTTAGAGGGAGCATTTTCTGTCTAATTTGATCAGAAATATTCTTTTGTAAGGTGTCCTTTCTCTCTCCTTGCCCCTCAAACAATAAGGAAACTGAAAAATTTAGAACTACATTGGTTCTTGTAAGTGATGGCCAAACCTGGACACACACAGTTCCTCCTTATTTTCATCTTTTTATGTCTTGGGCACAATGAGAAAATGTTCTTGCTTCAAGTAAGCAATAGATACTCCCTTCCCACTCACAGGAGCTACATAGTGAATGAATTCTCCTGGGATCAGGTCTCATGTTCCATGGTGATGGAGGGAAGTGTGGAAGCAGCTACACTCTCACATCAGATTCCTCAGATACAGGAGTCTATGTTAGACAAAATAAAGTTACAGTTCTCTTTGCTCTGGAGTTGCCTGGATAGGGAAAAAGTAACAATCTTAGGAAGAGCGGAGAAGGAAGTACTATGTCCTGCTACTAATATCTGCATGTAACCATGTGCCTTGATCTCAGATAATGTATATTTCACTGAGAATCCTAACAGATGAAACAAAGTAAAGCAATTATTTGCACAGTTTTTAAGAAAAATATCAAAAGTTTCCTATTTGTCAGATTCTAATGTAAACTCCTGCTTATAGGTGAAAAGTTGGGTTGTTCATGTAATCAAAGTAGGAATACCTGAATACTTTATGAGCTCATTTCTGGATTGTCTTGATGATATTATTAAAAGGGGAATTGGGAGAGACAACAGATCACATCAAATTATGAGGTAATGAGAGAAGAGACTTTGATACTGATATAAGGAGGTATTTGAGGGATTGAGTGTAACTATCAGTCAACAGGAAAATGCAGAACAATAGTTGAGTTTGTCCACTAACATGTTAGTGATGAATTCTCAGAGTTCATTCCTACTGAGAATCAAACTATGCATAAGAAAGGAGTTTTGTATCTCAGTGCATGCTCAGCAGCACAACAGGGTCAAGGAAAGGAAACTTAACTTTAACTCTGGTACATCTGTACCCCCACCAGATGGGAGTATGTTGTTATCAGAAACAGCCAGTAAACAACTGGTAAGAACTAAATATAGGACGAAAGTATAATGCCAAGGGGATGCTGAATGGTACTGAATCTAGTGAACAATAAAGACATATGCAGAAGCAAATATAGGATTAGAGTGATGTCTGTCAAATGAGATTTGATGTGCATATGAAGCTGGTTTCCTCTGAAACAGATTTTTACATTTTATGCTTTACTTTTATTTAGGAATACTGTTACTCGTAAATGAGATTTTCATTCAGCTTCACTAGGAATACCCTGTTTTTTTCCAGTATGATTAGGAACACACATTCTAGTGCCTTTGAAGTCCTGATCAGTCAAAGATGTAGTTGTGACCTTCTCTGGACCATTACACAACTCAAGTATTTTTCTTCCATTTGTGATTGATATTTCATAATTAATGCTTACAAAACTTTTGGAATCAAGACAACCGAAGTCAAGGCTTATTCTAAAGCACACCCAAAATACAGAAAAAAGCAAGACCTTGGTATCACATCTGACCTAGGTTAAATCTTGGTATATACGTGAATTTGTATAAATATATATAAATATAAAGATATGTACAGACATATATATGAATATATATGTAAATATAAATTCATCCCGTATATTCAATTTATATTCCATATAAATTCCACTCACATAAATCGATCTGCACCATTTTTCTGTTAGACAATAGCATACAGAGTATCTTCAAGCAAGTTTTTATTTAATGTGTAGGAGACAGTAGGCTGAACTCCATAGTAGATCTATCCTACATTTAATGCAAACAACTGACAGATAAGAAGACAGATAAGAAGTTCTGTCCCTGTAGGCAGACTGATCTGAATCCAAATCAGCCTCTGCCTGGGGACAGCTGACAAGTACACTGGGGTCACATCACCTTGGAACTCTGAGCTCATTAAAGGACATTTCCAAAGTTGTGTGATAGAAACACACCAGGTACAAAAGAAAATATCTATGGTACTGCCTATTCTCCTTTACTATAGACAATATCCCTATTAGTTGTACTGCAAAACACCTGAAGTAGCCTCAGTCTGGGTGTGTGACTGAATAATGAACATTTTCTAACATCCAAGAAGGCCAACTGATTATAAAACTACTTCCAGGAAACACGAGCATCCTACTTGTTCTTGCAAGCTGGCTGAGTAGACAGTCTGTGGAGGCAAATCAGGCTAAAACGGTCCCCTTGTTTGGATGAGTCAGGGGTTTCCACTGCTTTAACTATACCAAATATTGTTATAAGCTAGGTTCAGGGAGTGCATTTATTGCAGCATGTCAAGGTAGACTGTATTTGGATGACCTTTAGCAGCTCCATGTTACATGCTTTTCCTTTCCCTTTGATTACTCTATTCTCACTATTCTTAATGGGTACGGTTATTAGCACCTGTGTGGCTTTACTTTCACATCCAAAAAATTTCTCAGAAGCTGTTCCACAGACAAGACAATGCCCATGAGAGTGAAAAAGGAATATTTGTAGCTGACCCTTTTTAAGAATCTATGACAGAAACTACACTTTAATTGTCTTTTTCTTCAGGACAATCTGTATCCAATCTTGACTGTGTACAGAACATAGAAAGATGCCAAGCAATTATTAGAGATGGGGATTGGCTCTGACACAACGTGAATTACTCCTGTCAAATACTGATTGAGAACTGCTCAAATATACCAAAGTACTTGGTGTGCTGGCTGGTAAAAAATGTCCTTGCAAAGCAAAGTGACTTCAGTTCCGATGGCTTTCCCTGAGAAAAGGAATTTTCTAAAAAAATTCACTGATTTTTTTCAAAATTTTATTTGAAACCAAGTTTCTATACTGAAAGAAAAAGACTCAGAAATATATAACACAAAAATAGGTACAAAATGACCAAATTTGTTCCTGAACTTCAAATTTCAAACTCAGCTCCAAATTTCCAATAATACATTTTAAATTGTCTTCAGATCTTAGACTTCTGAAAAATTTCAATAGAAGTGAGTATATAGCATTTGGGTTTTTTTTCCAGATATGACCATAGTTGAGCATGTTGCCAAAAACAGATGAAGAGGAAGACAATTTTGAACAAAAATCTGATGTGAAAAGACAAAAACAAATATCTGTTTCCATGCCAAGTACTTGGGGAAAAAATACGGGGTAAAACTAAGTCCCAAGTAGCTTCAAGGGATGCTTGAAACTGCTCAGCCTGACCTTCACAACCAAGGGGAAATCTCATCTTCTTTTCCATTTAATAGCTTATTCTTCTGCTTTATGTGGTACATTATGTACCACATGTTCTCAGACACTCAGGCTAGACTGAACCTCCCCTAGTCACATTACCAAAGGATTTTCCTTGGAAATAAACCCAGTCAAAATGCCAGGAGGCCCATCTGGATTCTGGCGCTTTCATAGTTTTCTGAGAATAGATATGCAGTATCCAAGCACAGTGAACTAAAAGCCATTTCCAACCTAAGCACTTTTTGTCCTGGACATGCCTGTGTGTATGATACAGTGCAGCTCTAAGAGTGGTTTTGCTGACAGTGTGTGTCTCCTGTGCTTTGTATTTGTTTGAGTTTTTTTGAACAGCAGGTATTTCTGCTATTCCCAGGTCCCTGTTTACCCTGAGACGTTAGGACCTGCTTGAGTTATGCATTTCCACAGATGTGATAGATATCAGCTCCTGGCAGTGGATAAATAATTTTCTGACTCCTGAAATACAAAAGCCTGCAGATAAATTAACTCTTTATGTGCCACAACCACCCATCCAGAAGCACAAAAACCTATGACACAAAATGTTCAAGAAAAAAATGCATCTGTTATTTGTCACAAATATACAGAGAGACATACAGAACAAAGGAGAAAAAATATAAAGCAAAGTATTTCAGCAATTATCAACTAAAAGAAAGAAATTATATAAAATAAATCAGATTTATTAAAAAAAGTTTGTTTTTAAAGTTATAATTTTTCGTTGTGTTTTCTCTTTCTTTCTCCTACATTACAGTCACTGTCTTAGACAGATAAAAGCTAGAATTGCAGATGAAGAACCCATTTTATTATTATTATTATCACTATATAAAAAGAAAATCTAATCTGAGAGCTTTTTCATTAGGCACTTTAGCTTCTTTACAGAATAGAAGGGGAAGACATGAATTAGTAAATTCAACCTTGTCAGTGCTGACAGCTGCAACTGCACTGAAAAAAGTTATGTCTAAAAATTAAAGGATCTTTTAAAAGGAAAAATAAGTTGGAGCATTAATGTCTTTACAACTCATCATAGCAGATATATATTAATTTTCCTTCAATAGTACATCACCATTTGTCACTGTCAATCAATTTAGATTCCTGCCCAAGCTCCAACATATGTCCATAATCAACTTCCTAATGCAAATCATAAAGAATATTTGTCTGCAAAGCATTTACTGAAAAGAATTGCTAAGTCTTTCTTTCTCATCTCCAGTCTCCCTGAAAGAGCAGAACACAAATAGACCAAATGTAGAGAACTGATCCTTAAGTGACAGTTAAACCATATATTTTTCCAAATTCCCAGTTTAAATGAAAATAAAAGTATTACCACGAAGACACAAAATAGAAGATCCTCAGCTGTGTACCCAGAGCTCAGAAGGCAAGGCAAGGACATTGGGGACTTTTGGAAGCTCCCGGATGCATTCCCAGGGCCTGAGGAAAGCGTGCAGCACTGGTACAACTGGCACAAGCTGCAGCTGCCAAGGAGCTGTTGGCAGGTGTTCCCTGTGGGGTGAAGGGGCCCTGCAGCCAGATCCGGCACGGCAGCACGTCAAGCTGTTGTGCAACCGTAAAACAATCCAGACGGGGACACAAATATTTTCTACATCAGGAGGATCTGGCCTCCAGTATAAAGGTTTGTGATTGAGCTCATTTTCTGGGTCTTGGAAGCAATTATAGCTATACTTGGGTTTTTTTAATTCACAGATAGTCTGTGAAGTGGACATTTGACTATAAAATCCCATTTTGTATCCATTGAATCCCTTGTAGATTTTCCTGTCTAGTAATGTCTGGTTCTTCCCCTTTCCTGAGCTACCTGCAAGTTCAGAGTTCTGCTCAAATTCATACCAGGCAACAGGTTTTGCAAAGCAAATGCAGCCTGGATATTTGGATTCTGCTTCACCTAATGCTGCCTTATGATGAACAAGGAAAAACCATGTTTCTTGTTACTTAGGTAACAGACAATTGTGAAAAGAGTTTCGCTTTTGTTGCATTGTGGGCTTTTTGTTGTTGGTTTGGGTTTTTTTTCTTAAGAGAGGGCAGGTAGGTAGCATTTTACTTAATCTCTCAGGAAAATAGATACAACACTCCTAAAAAATGTTATCTGTGCTACAAATAAGAACCAGAGCATGACAGTTGAATGAAGTAAGCCTTTGGTTCAGCTGCAGAAACATCAAAGGCCAGACAGCATCAGATACAGGACTGAAAATAGAATCAACCAGAACACACAGTTTCCCACCCGTCACCAAACTTGAGGTAATGTTCACAATCATGTTTGTGACCCATATACTGCAAATAGGTGCCTGACAGAAATGTGAATGCTACACAGCCCTGGGAGGTGGTTATGCAGAGATAGAAGGTTTATGCCACAAGCAGAATTATGGTCCCAGTTCCCCTCCTTTGCTACCTGACTTGGTAAACCTGCTCTGTAAATGACACCATCCAATTTCCTTTACAGCATTCGTAAAATGGGTCCTTCTTACCCGCATTCTTCCCACCAGTAAATTTCTTTTTTTAGTTTAAAACCCAGCTTTTCATTTGTCACAGTAGTGCCCCGACAGCAACAAGCAAATGCTTCTGGCAGACTGAATACTAATGGTCTTTTTAAACCACTCAGAGTAAGTTACCAGTTTTCCACCCCATACTAATATCAGTGGACTGGGATATAAATTTACTTGTGCTGTTTTTCTCCTCAAAGACTCCCATCAGTGCATATTAGGAAGAGAACAAAAGCTCTTTTACCTTGTCTGGCTATACAAGGCTCTATCAACCCTTTTGCTGGAGACAAAAAGAGTGGAGGATCAGGCACTTAAAGCTGGTGGACATGAAGTGAATTCATGTCTTGAATTATCTGGATGTTTTTTGAGACATTAATTTAAATACACCTGTCACTCAAGTACAAGGCAGTACATTGGAGTATATTAATATAGTCCTGAATTATTTAAAAGATATGACTAATGCTTCATGTACCATAAGACTGTTATCTGCAAAAATAACATCTGTGTCAGTCATTGCCGAGTGGTTAAGATTTCATCATCATAGCATTTATCCGTATTTCTGAGTCCTTAGTGTGAAGGATTCTGCCAGGTTACCAGGTCTCCTTCACCTTCAGGTGTAAAACGCAAGCTACAGGATCCTTCAGATTGTCCATTTTGATCAGGGATGAATCAAACAAAAATATAGAGTCTCTTCCCTGAGCAGAACCTCATACACTTTCTGATAAACTAAGGACTGTGGAGTATTTAATAGTACTACTGTGGAGTAGATATGTTAGACATTCTGGTGAGATGTAAGCCTTCTTTCAAGAAGGCAGAAACTTTTCCTACAATTTTTTTTGCCTTAGTCATGAGAAAGAGCAGTATTTTCTAATGCAATAACTCAGTAAACTGAACTGAATACAATCCACTAACTGAAAAAAAGTTCTCACTGTGACAGTGGTATTGTGCCCTGATATGTGTGAAACACAGTCTTTGCTTGCACCCCAGCAATGCACCATCACTGGGAAGAAAAATTAACAGCCACTGAAAAGTATCAAAAGCAAATTTTAGAACTTTTTTTATAGCACAAAGGAGTTTCTGCATTCTGCTCTTTCTAAATGGAACAGTACCAGCACGGCAAACTCTGAACCTCTTTAAAAGTGTAGCTGCCTCAGAGGTTCATCACACAGAAATGATGTGTGAAGTTCAGGAACAATTCAAGAAAAGTTCCTTTCCTGCTACACCATGGACAGAAGAAGCTTTTTGTTACATGTGGATCATGCATTACAGTAGAGGTTCTGGCATCCAAAAACCTCTTCCTCACCCAATTTAATCAATTAAATGCAAATTTACACAACATCAAAGATCTCAGTTAAAACAAGTGAGAACTGTGGGAAATTTCTAAACCAAAATGTGGACTATGTACTTTATTGCTTGTGTACTTGCATTGCATATACTTGCAATCAATAATTGTAAACATAAGTATTTAATTGAAAGCATGTATATGCTATGACCATGATGAAAGACAATAATTTTATTAAGTTACTAAAAGTTTTGCAGTCACTTGATCAATTGTCTTCCATCAAATGCACAACATAGCTCAGAATTTGAGTCAGGTTATGGAAGGAATGTGTGAATGAATGAACAAATGAATTAAGGAATAAATAAAGAGTAGCCACACATTTTAAAGGTCTAGTTCTTTACTATTTTGTATTGTCAATGTAAAAGGACATATATGTTACCTTTCTTTACAAATCTTGTGGTTCCCTTTTATTTACTTCTAAAATAAACTTGTAGTACGCTCCATAGAACTGAAACTTTATTTCCATAACTGAGAGTATCAAGATATTGTCTCTCAGATCTCAGTTTGATTTTATAAGCTTTTTTAGCTTATATATATATAAAAAGCTTTTTTTATAAGCTTTTTTTTTTGTTTGTTTCTTGTTGCCCAATTTTACAGTTAAAAATAGCTAGCTCTCTGCTAGATAGTTTTTCAAGGACTAGTGTTCTGTAAACATAGCTATGTTATTATAGAATTATCTTGTTATTGCATTCCTTTCCCATGGACACAAATCCTTTGATGGACATTTCTTTTGACCACTGTAGTTAAAGACAGAAGTGTTAATTTTCTCCAATGAACTGTAATTTCTAAAAGTGTATATAAGAATTAAAGAAGGTGGGTTGCCAGCCCTTCCTTCCTTTGCTCTGAACATGAACAGCTGGCTCCGTCTCCTTTCTTCAGCATCTCCTTATTCCCGCGGTGATAAGCGTAGTAATAGTTTCTTACTTCTTTGGAGTACTGCAGATATACTGTACAAAATTCTGTTGTTCATCAAATGAGTGCTGTCTAGTAGTCTCACACAGTGGTAGCACACCTCATCATAGTCACAGAAAGGAAGAAAATTAGCTTTAGTGTGGAAAACGCATTCCACAAACACACATCTAATATATTTCTAGAGAATTTCTAGGGATTTAATTTTCACAGCAATATTGCAGTAACAATTTTCATTTAGGTCTTGTCTAGAACCCTATGTGTTGCAGGTCACCAGTGATAATCCTTTTATTATTGTGAGGATAGGAACTGTTACATTTCTCAAAATCTTCCTAAATATCTAGTCAGCACTTTTGATTGGGTCTGCTGTTAAAATCTGGGCTGAGAAGATGTGCACAAATTTCTGTTGTCACTTTCTGGATGTGTTCTGAGAGAGGCTGTGATGGCTGTGTAGGATTCTGGTTGTGTAAAACCCAAGTTAAAATACTGGAAAATTTTGAGACTGAGAGAGTTGCAGCAGGGGTCCAGATGTAAAGCTATAGAGAGCCCCAGACTGAACAGTAGCGTTGTTGTGGTCCCTGTGTCTGGACATGCTTGAAAGCAAAGGGTCTATTGCTACAGCAGAGCTGGGGGAGGAACAGAGATCTGGTTATCTTACTTTTTAGACTTGTGCTAACCTTCACCAGAGGAGGCATTACCAGTAAGTATGCCTTTGGGATAGTTAAACTATATGGGTACGTCAAATAATTTACGAACTAAAAGTTTAGATCTAAAAGTATTCCCATGGTATACATGGTCATGGGAATTATATTCTACTAAATTTTCAGATTAGACAACAATTAAGTCCACAACTCTAAAAAAGCAGTCAAGTGCCTCATCTGAATGTGCCACAATTTTTGCCTTTCCATTAGGGTTATTTCTGTTGTGCCAAAGGCATCAAAAATGAAACATTGAGATGTGAAATCTAAATGATTATTTAACAAAGTCATGCAAGAATCTGTAATCCAGTGTAACAAGTTTACACCTGTCATTGCCTACTGTGTCTATTGCTCAACATCAAAATAATATAGGGAGTATCTGTTACTATCAAAAACAAATAAAACAGTACTATTAAAATGTACATTCAGCATAAGAATTTAAATACTTAGACACATTTTTGTAAAAACCCCACACACTTAAATGCTATTTTTCAAATTATTAACCTTGATTAATTCACAGCTAAAAAGATTATTTGCATAATTTTTAGGATATATAATTAACACAGTGATTTGTATGAACACTTTAGTCTTTGAAGAGTTTTAAAAGGTTCTCCTTTCAAATTAACCTGCTATTTTTACAGTCACAACCAGTAAGGCAAAATAAAATACATACTCTTTACTCTTTCTACTCTTCATACTCATGTTACACACAGAATAAGAGCGTATTTTGAGGCTGTTCAGGAGCAACCACTGGTGATAGAAATACTGTGCCTCAGCCTTCTGACAGCCACACAATGTAGTGTCATTTAGGTGGAGGAATTCCAATGACAATTGCAATTTTACAGCAGATGATGGCTGCTCACACCTTATGACTGCTGAAAGAATGTCCAGCATTTTGTACCTATTAAATTCAGAAAAAAAGAACCAAATCTGACTGCATGAAAAAGTATCTTTAGAAAGTGTGGATGACAAAATTCAAAATCAAAAGAACATGATATACCAGTATATGCAAGATAAGGGTGGTACAAATAATAGTCTCCTATCCTTCCTGATTTGAAAGGAGATAAAGAAAATGTAGAATTTGAGATTTTCTCTGTTCTCTACCCATCCCTTTTAAGATAATCTAGGGTTAGAGTCCTTGTGATTTCAACAGACCAAAGCCAGCTTGTAACAGAAAAAAATTTCTCACTTCCTTTTGCATCTTTGGTTGCTGTGAAATTAATACACTAATTTTGCAAAGAGAGAACATTCTGAAGAATCTCCTACCAAAAAAGGAAGCAAATCTAACACATGAATTCAGCGCAGTATAAAATCATACTGTCTGGCCATACCTGTCAATGAAATACTAAAAGAACACAAATAGAAAAAGAATACTTGATGTGAGCAGATTTGTGGTTTTCTTCTGCTGCTAGAAAAAGCATTCTACAGTCAAAATGTCAGCTCATTGGTCCGATTGTATCAATATATTGCAGCCGTTTTACAGATCATTATCTACCTTACATTCCCTTCCTGGTGAATTTTAAAACCATCACCATGTTTTGGAGAGTCAGAAATTCTACTATCACTGCACTTGATGACTTGTCAGCAGAAGGATTTGCCTTTTTATTGCAAAACAGGCACAGACATACTTGATCGTAAAGAATTCCTTTAAAAGTTATTTATAAAATGACAGCTTCTGTTCTCTCTCATTTCCCTCTGGAAAACCTTGCATTCACAAATTTGATCTTTTGTCTTCCAGATTTTCAAACATCTCCTGAATCTTTACAATGTCAGATTGATTCTGTCATTGAGTTTGAGACGAAGTTAGTCTCTTCTTGATAGCCTTATTTCACTATTCCATCTCAAAGCCCTTATAAAAAATCCTTTAAATTTATCTTTAGCTTTAGAAATCATCTGACACAAAAGAAGCACTGGAACAAAATATTCGCCTGGTATTTCTGACACATCTGCTGTCCTTTGGCAGTTTGCCTACACTGCAAGGATGTTCAGACCAGAAGAAACTGGCAAGTCCTTGTACTCTATAGACCTGCTTTGTCTGTTCCCATCAGGTTTTGCCCTTACTCACTTTGGAGCACCAGTACTGATGACAATTGATACCAGATATTAGACTGCTATCATTTTGTGCCTCATTGCTCCAATGAAAGCTCTCTACCACCCCGACAATCCTATTCCTTAGCTCTATGGAATTGGGGTGGATACATGGGCTGATAAATAGCAATGGATTTCTTTATCTTGCAAGGAGGAACAGAAATAAGCCGTACAATTATCATGTCGTTGTTGCTTAGACTGCAGATGATCAGCACAACACAAAATATCCCCAAGTCTATCAGTAGTTAGACTTAGCTAACTTTTTCTTGGAGCAGAAGAAATTAATTAGCCTCATGCCATTCATTCAGTCTCTATCAGCAAAAGTTCTGCTACAGACACTGGCCAGACAAAGGCACCAGTACACACAGACCTTTTGTCCCCTTGTGAGTCTCCAGGCACTGTTTCTAACCACACAGAGCCTCCACCTGTCACTTGAGGCAGGGTTTTTTTGTTACTTGAATACACTATATCAGGGAACTTAAAAGCAATTACTGACAAACAGCTTCACTCTGGATGACCACAGCACCAGCTAGGGAGCTGGCAGCTCCACTGCAGTTTCTTTATGGTTAAATGGTCTCACATAGAGACAATAGCTTCTTTAGTGACTGCAGAATCTCCAGTAACTGTTGGAGATGTAAGGCTAAATACAAGCTCCAGCCAACATCAAAACCCACTAAATACCTGTTGTCTCAATTTCAAGGTTTGTCTCTTTTTTGCAAAAGAAATTAGCCGAGCTGGTAATCACATCCATCCTTTGAGACCTTTACTGTCTTCACACACCTACCTGCTTCCAGATGACTTGACAGCTTGCCTAGTTTATGAGACAGTTGCATCAGTGTTTCTACTCTTTCCGTTTTAGGGATTCAGCACACTCATCTCAGTTCTCCCTGTCAAATCTCTTTAACGATCAAAATTCAGATGCAAGATATGGACATCTCTTTATTTCAAATTTGAACACAAAGTGGAGAGTAAAGACTAAATAAAAGACAAAGTCAATAATTAAATCAAAATTTAGTTAAGAAGAACCAAGTATTGGAGTACTTGGTTGTACTTGTCAGTACAATCAGTACTGACTGATTGTCAGTCGTGAGTACTAGCACAAAATTCCATGGAAAAGCTTTATTATAACACCTCTAGTTGGCTGAACAAAGATATGCTGGTTTTCCATTGCAAAGACTTAAATACAGTCTAATTACAAAACATATAACAGTGCATATCAGGACCAAAGAGACCCGAGAACCTACTGCTGCTCTCACTTTAAGGATCTGAAATATACCAGGTTTTAACTTTATTATGAATGAACAGTGCAATTAATTTATCCATGTCACATTTCATTGCAGTCTAACACTGGTTTGGAAAGAGAGAAAAATGTTTCATGAGACTTGTGATAAACAGAAATACTCCCTTCAAAAACTGTACAGTGATTTTGTCCTTCATTTAAGCTTTCTCTCAGAACTCCAGATCCTTATGTGTAGTTTATCACTGACTCAAATTATCCTTGTGGATCAGACCATATTGAAAGTGCCTCTAATATTGACAAGGTTCCTTTTTTAAGTTGCATTAATTATTTTGATAGTTTGTCTATTACTGAAATCACTGAAGATTTCAACTTGACATGCATTTCTTTGCACCAAGATATAATGAGTTCATTAATCAGTTTACTTCTGCTGTATTTCTTCCTAAAATAAAAATATGTCATTCTCTCTCTCTCTCACTCTTCTTTAAATATGGATGGACCACTTGATTGAAAACTGTCTTGTGGTATCTAAGAACTGAATAAAAATAATTCCATTAATTTTAAGTGACTGAAAACTAAATCATAGGATTCTCCTCCTACTTACTATCTACATTTATACTATGTATATAATTATATTTTTTAATTGTACCTATTACTGCAACTAAAACAGAATTTAAAAGTTATATCAAATGAAAAGCAAAATTTTAAAGCAAAAGATTAGATTTTTAGCAGTTTCTTGTCAGGTGACTACTGAACAGCTCAAACCTAAACACCCTAAAGGGATTTAGAGTTTTGTTACCCTTGTATGGCTCCTAACCTAAATCCAGAAGAACAGTGCTTAATATTTCAATTAAAAGGTGGGTTTCAACACTCTGCAACAGAGCCTTCGTTTCTATACCTGACCTCTCATGGAATATGAGAGAAGTATAGTAGGAATAGACAGTGGAAGCCCCCAGGAAGAAGAAATAAATACAATTTCTTAAAAATTATTACAGTCAGATTGTCATAAAACACTTTTAGAATGCAGTGGGAAATATCAACAGGAAATTTAATAACAGGGAGTAATGGGAATTAATTTTGGAGGTAAGTTGCTATATCCTCCATCTGCACTGCCTTTAGAGAAAACCATTTTAAAGTTCTCTGCTACAGACACCCCATTCCCAGAGGTTCAGTGAACACCACCTGAGAATGGTGGGTAAGCACTTGATAGGGTCAATAAAAGGTGAAGGGTTTACAGTGCCTGAAATACAGCAAGAGTTTCCAAATGCCATGTCTAAAGTCAACCCTTTTGCATCCTGAATTAGACAGTAATTTTTATTCCATTGGTGATTTCTTATGATATTTTTTCTACAAGCAGAAAATGACAGCTTGAGTAATAAGAAATTAATTTCTCATGTGTTAATGACAACCAGATGTTCAGTCCTAGACGGGTAGAAGGAAGAAAAACAGTGGCAGACATGAAAGAAAAGATCTCCTTAGAACTTCAAGCACCCTGATTCCTCCTGTTCTGCATAATTATACCTATTCCATGTAGACACTTTTATCATGTATCAGGCTGAAAGAATAGGAAGTACCTTATGTCGCATATATTTCTAAAATATATTAGAAATGTATTTGAGCATGGCAACTTTGAAAGAGCAATGACTTTTTGAGTATGCAAGCACAAGAGGTATAAAATACAGAATTTTTGTTATCTGTTCCTCACAAATATTAAATAACCATATCAGAACTGCATTCTTTTGCTATTTTTTGCACAGATAGCAGTTAATCTATAATTTTTATTAGTAATTATGGCTTCAAGTCTGTAAGAACCTTGCCCTGACCACCCAAAGGAAGAGCCTAAAGAAAAGGTAAAACAGGAAAAACAAGAATTAATGTTTTGATATGAATGAGCCAAATATCTCTATTAGGCATTTTCAGTGCTCCAAACTCTGTGCATATTTCATTACTGAACATTTCTTCCACGATCAGTTGTACACATTTTTCATTTGCTGCTCAAGACTAGAATACTGTAGATATGTTAGTATCTTAAGTGCCTGTATTCACTCACACAGGAAAACCGATTGTATCACTCACTATTTCTTCTCCCTGCCAGCTCATTCCACAGTGTGCTGGTACAAAGAGTTTGTTTGTGAGGATGGAGATTTGCCAAAGTGATCATTAATGGCCATCATCATCTGCTCACTGTCCTACACACAGGCTAGAGAAAAAGAGGGAAGGATTTCTAGTCCCCTGTCATAGATATGCAGTACAGCTACCAAGCCCTTTACAAAATGTCAGCCTTGTTAGACATGTAAAAAGATACTCAGAATGGGAAATTTGGGGAAAAACAGTCACCTATCACTTTCTTTCTCGTTTTTGAGTAAAGGTAGGACAAAATGTAACTTAGAGCGGTAATCTTCAAGTAGGAAGGTCAGTACTACGGAACAACGTGAGGTAGCTTGATACTGAGGGGTCCTTGTTAACCTCATAACAAAAGGAAACTACTTAATTAAAAAAAAACAAAAACAACCAATGTTCCCTGACTTTCTATTTGGAATCAGGATCAGGATCCAAGGAGTGCTACAAGAGCCTCAGAAGGGAAGATTTCTCTCCTCAGCAATCTTATTATGAATTGTAACAGAACATCACTAGTATACATGTTCTGAAAATCTTTCCAAGTATGGAATTAATGATTGAATGCCCAATTCTGAAGATGACTGAAAATCCTTATAGAAATGACTGGCAAATCTATTTCCGGTTGCATACTGGAAATCTCCAGTCTGGAGATTCATAATAGCTAATAACAACACTCTGAATACCTTTCACACTCCTATAATGTAGCTGAAAAGGGTGCCTGCCTACTTCCAGTGGTCCCCATCAAGTGTAGCGGAGTGGCCCAGATCAATCACATGCCTGACATTCTTTATCTGTGTCTGTCCCCAGAATACCTCAAGACTGCTGCAAAGTTTGTAAAAGGTCCTGCCTGCTTTTATTTTCCTTGGTTTCTGAGTCACAGGAATTCTCCTCAGCCTGGACCTGGTGTTTTCAATAGCCCTTATACATGACTATCCTCAGTCTTTATCTCAAAATCATGGAACCAAAGTGGGGGTAAGCTCATGGCAAATAGCCAAGATTTAATTTTCTTCTCTCTTGGCTTTTTTTTTTTTTTTTTTTTTTTTTTTTTTTTTTTTAATACAAAAATGAAATAATATTCACAGAGTAGAATATGTAATTTTTGTCAATATTTGTTATGTTTGATTAGCAGTACAATGTTATTTTCTGTATAGTAACATACTGACTATTCTCACAATCAATTCACATTATATAAACCCAAATAAAATACGAGATACATAAATATAAATCTTGAAAATATACAAAAATGTCTAAATAATAATACATAAAAGAAAACAAACAAAAAAAACTTTTAGAAAATTTCGTTAGATTTAAACATCTTTTAAAAAGGAAAAATTATTAATCAATGACATGCAAGAAGGAGTTTGATTATCACAATGATAATTCGCTCAGGGCCTCCCAGCAGTTTTCAATCCAAGTTATAAATAGCATCACAGTAAATGGTAAAAGCTGAGTTTCACATGCATTTTCCATGTTATTACTGTGAAGAACTTCAGGAGTGCAATCTGGACAATGTCCATCATGCCCATCTTGCAAAATGAGCAGAATTGCAGACAGGAATCAGAACAATAGGTTTTAGAGAGAAAAACATTCTTAATATTTTTAGAAAATCTTGAAATAGAAGGAGTTATTATTGTGGAAAATCTCACACCTTCTTTCATACACAGAGTGTAAAAATGTATTTTCACATCTGAATCATGTCTATGAGAATACCAGAACTCTAATAATAGTCATCATATTTCCATTAATGTTTATATTTTGTACCAAAATTGTAGAACATTTTGTGGCAGATGGAGAGAATACAGATTAAAAATATGTTAAACAGTAACTACCATGCTGTCTATAAACTTTGGGAGTTCTTGAATAAAGAAAAATTCACCAGCTTTTAATCAATTTACAAAAACTGATATGAGTAAGAAAAGGTTCTTAGAAGCTGGAAGAAGTAGGAAACATTTGCCATCAGATAAGCAGATTTCAGAGAGGGTTTTGTATACAAACTATATTTTAGTAGTTTTCAGCAGTATATATTTTCACCCTCAAAATTAGTGCTCTCAATTTAAATAACAAGGTAAGGCAGACATAAATACATTCTGGGAAGGCATCATTACAAATTGAAACTCCTTAGATGCACAGTGTACCATGTGTGATCAAACTTGACATTTTCTAATTAATATACAGTCTCCATAGATTTCAGGGGTAATGTTTGTCAGGGTCCAGTGATCCTGTTATAACTTTTCAACTTGCACCTCAGACATGGAGATGTGAAAGATAGCCCCACTCACATGCTTAAAATTTCTTCTTTCAGCAAAAATGCCAGAAGAGACTACTTATTCCTGTTCTAAAATTATAATTTAGTACCAGAATAAAAGTCCACCAAGGACAAAAGTCCATCCAGAAAAAATGCTCCCACATAGCTGTATGCAACTGGTGAAGACACTTTTCGGGAATTGAGCTTTGATGATCCTTTTGGGTCCCTTCCAGCTCAGGGTATTTCATGACTTATGATTTTCTTATTCTTATTTTCAAGATATAACACTGAACAACATTCGTGATTAACAAAAAATAAAGTGTAGAAAATACGCAAACCTTGGCCATGATTTACATATCTCTTATAGATTGCTCTTTCTTGGTGGTTCTCAAAGTTCTGTGTCATGAAATAACATTACTACTGCCACTTCCAGGCATGAGAAACAAAACTACAGAAAGAAATATATATTTACCAAGATCATAAATTACTCAACAACATAATTTGGAATACAAACCAGTCTTTTTTGGTCTCAAGCCTCCGCACTGCTTCTAGTTACTTATTTGATCACCTCTACACTCTTCCAGAAATCCGTAATAGAAATACATTGTCATTTATGGTTCAAATTATCCAATAAGAACTAGGTGCATTTGATATTTTGTTGTGGTAAGAATTTTGTGATAGAAACAAAACCTCTTAAAAATCATTTCAATTTCTGTTTTTTTATCAGAATGCATGCTTACTTTCTGTAGTGATGCCTAAAAGGCCAGCCCAAAAACTGAGGCCAGGCAGGAGTAAGGGAATAAAAGGTGGGTATTTATTTGAAGGGCCTTCAAAGGTACATTTAGGGCAGACAAAGCCCCCCCTAGGGGCATCACCCAAAATGGATGATGAGTCACGAGTTCTCCACACNGAAAACAGCAACCAACGAGATATAAAGCATACACACCAGACAATGCAGGATTTGAAAAATATAAGGGTTAAACCTAAGGCATCATAGTAAGTTTTAAAGACAAACAAATATTCAAAAATATTCAGAAAATAAATTTAAATAATCACAGGGAAAAAAAAAATTCCTGTTGCAAAGACATCTACTTATCTTCAGATATTCCTTTTCTATTCTTATGCCAGATGTTAATTTGGCTCACATGCCCCTGCATAGAGCTCTATTGCAACTTTAATCAAATTATTGAGAGCTGTTATTTCATTAGTACATTCTTTTACTGATCATTGTGACATATTAGTCATAGATAAAATGAGTACCAGAGGCTTGATTCAAACATTGTGTATTGTTTCCACTGCAATCTTTTTTTTTTTTTTGCCTTTCAGTCTGCAAGAATGTAATTGTACTAAACAATCTGGCCCAGCAAAACTTCCATCTCTGTCTAAGAGGTGTTTTATTCTAGAGCAATAAACGTTTCTTTTGTCTAAGAAAGAAAGAAAAAAAGAAAGAAAGAAAGAAAAATAAAGGTAAAAAGAAAGGACAAAGCAATGTAAATGGGTATTTTATTTTTTTAAAGGCCTCTTGATATGAGGGAAAGACTTGTTATTAATAATTAGACAGACACCTCCTTCATCACTTGTGATAAAATTGATCTAACTACTTTATAAAGCACTATGCTACAGTTTTCATTTTCCTGCATTTCCTGACTTGTTTATGCAAATCACTCAGGGCAATATGGAAATGAGGAACTGAGCCTGTTTTTGTCATGGATTCCAGTCAGAAATGGACTCCACAGTGAAATTAATGCTATTAATAGTCTGAAATAAAGCATTTGTATTCCCAAACACCCATTTTTGATTTATGAGTGAAAAACACCAGAAGTTTCCAATAACACAAAGCTAAATTATGCAAAACTTAATCCTTTAGTGAATGGTATATATCTCAGATTTTTAAAATTCAGAAGTCTGTAAAATCCATCCCATCTTCCCAGATACCTTCAGCTTTATACTATTCCAACATAATTCGTCTTGTAGTAACAGAAGCAATTTATGTATTTACATACAGTCACAATTTTGTCACTTTGGAGCATACTGACCAAGAGTTTGGGGCTCAGCAGCCCCACAGATGACCTTGGTATCCCTCTGAATGGCCACTCACAGACAGTGACTCAATTTCCCACGGTGGGTCTGTGACTATTCTACTGCCTTCATCTACAGAAATCAGATTCAACATGACAATGAATGGGTCCCCAATATTAATCCTTAAAAGGTTTAAGGAGTGTTCAAGGAAGAAATTTTAGTAGCTGAAAGTAAAACATTTTTTATTTCTGTACAATCAGCTACACAGCTCAGAGATCAGTGGAAAAAAATAACTGAGTTTTTTTGTCCAAAATTGGATATGATGTAATCTAAATAATATGTCAACTTTCTTCAACAGAGAAGCAGGCCTTTTAATTCTGAATCAGTGTGGGGGCCTAATTTCCAATCTTTCCCTGCAATTTCAATTTAAATTTGTAAGATAAACAGATTTGTAAATAGTTGTTCATTCCACCAAGAAGAGATAGCTTTAATAATCACTATTAAAGAAGCATTTGACATCTATTATTACAGCCTAATTGCTGCACATTCACAATGCCATAAAAGTATGAAAGGGTATGCTGTTACTATTTTACTGGCAAGTGTGTTGTGATGTAAAATGTCTGGAAGGATAGGGCATGAAAGAGTTATAGTGAAATGCAATTACTGTACCATTACATGTAAGCTTTGAGAAAAACAGAACAGAAACATGCAACTCTGTTACTGACATATAAAGTACTGACTACTTTTCACAAGCGTTGTAAGAAGGTTTTTATATTGAAGTTTTGGGGAGTTTTTTTAAGTATAATATGTACTGCTTCTTTAAAGATTACACAACCAACCAAAGAAAAGCCAAAAGAATGAAATGCATTAACAGAAATCACAGTCAGTCTCCTGTAAACCCTCCTGCCTCCAAAACAAATGTAGGATAGCCCTGCATTTTATTATAGGTTTCATCTGTTGATTCAGATCCAGACCTGCGATTAAAACCTGAAAATCTTAGGCTGAAATAGAAAGATGCAGTTCAGTTGAAAATATGTAGCAATTATCATGAAATTAAGTTCATTCCACATTTTAGCTAATCACCATGGAAACCTATATTCATTGGCGTCTAACTGGAAATGTTCCCGACCTGGAAAACACTGTAGGCTTAAGACTGCATAATTTCTTACTTAAGCAATTGTACTATTCTTCTGTGTTTGTGACAGCACACCCTGGAAATTTTGGCAATAACCCTAGAGAAAAAATATTTTTCTGAGAAGCATGTTTCTGCAAGTATTTTTTGCACTCTAGTGGGACTTCTGCCCTAGAAGGTCACTTCATCAAGCCACTCCTACTGTTTGCAATATTAATACCTAAACACCCAGTCTACAAGTGTTACAGAAGGCTACTGTCCTAGTTACTCCAAACTGAAAAGTTACAAAAACAATAATGAAGGTTGTATCTATCTCTTTGAAAGAAAGCTGTGGTGCCATGAAGGCATTAGGAAAGCCCATGCAAAAAAAAAAAAATGTTCTTCAGGGATTATTTAGCTTGCTAGAACACAGTACACCACTACAGAAGAAAGAAAAAGCACAGGCTGGAAAAAACACCCTAGGTAAAAGAGCTTTTAACTAAGACTCATGCCACTAGACTGAACTCAAGAGTACCACTGCATTACAGAGGTACTTATGTTTGAACTAGCTGTTTATAAATCTGTTCTGGTTCACCTACAACTACACTCTTAGTTTACTATGTAAATGCTTCTCAAAGGGCTAACAAAAGCATTTTATAAATGCATTTCTTTCATCCATTATTATCTTCAGGAAGTAAAAATTAATCCTTGTTAAGAAGTTAAAAAAGGGCACAAAATGCTTGAAATTATAGGAAATAGTTCTGGGGTTTTTTCTTTCCATGAATAGAAAAATTTACCATTCCTGTTATACTTCCTCCCTGAAACTTACATGAAATACACAAAGAGCAATGGAATATCCAGAGACTTACTCTCTTATGTGCATATACACTGTTTTTATTAAAGAGAACATTTACATGTAAGTTGCATGGAGTCTGTTACAACAGTAAGTGGTATTAATCCATACAAAGTAATAGGACTAGTTTGTTGGCATGGCACTAACTCCTACAGCCTAATTTTTATCAGTGGGGTGCTACTTCTTTCTAAACCTTTTCTGCTAGAAAATTAATTAAAAACTGAATCAAAATAACTTATTCCTCAAAATTACAAGACTGGAATGAAATGTGACTGTGTATGAAAACCATGATTTTTGGGTGAAGCAGAATATATTTATCTGTGTTTCAAACATGTCTTCAAGTAAATAAACTAAGAAATACACAATTCTTCTGCATTTTCATGGGTCTAAGATTTGATCTTGCATATTGATAAGACAGTGTGCAGCAAAGACATTGGCTTGGTTTTTCTCTGTGTCAAATCAGCTTTCTGGTTTTAACCTTCCCTGTCAGTGTGAAGCATCGAGAAATAATGCAACTGTTCCATCATTTAGTGAAAGTTTTTTTGAATCAGCTACAATAAAGGTGTGGAAGTATAGAAAATGTACCTTTATTCTTTTTATTCTTCATCTCCTGGTTGGACCTTTGGCTCTCATCACATACATCCTACTTCTGTATTTCACACTCATAAGCTGCTGAATATGTACGCCTATTTTTGCTATGCAAACTGCTTGCCACAGAGAGTCTCAGTATCATCAGGTTATTTGCAGTACATATTTAATTATCTCTTTTTCTTACAATGGAAATTGCCTCAAGTCTTTGGTGGTTTTGCCTACTGGTGTTGCTGCTGCTTCAGGTTAGGTACGGCCAAATCTTGGGTATCCAAGTCCCTGACATGCAGTGTAGTGCAGTGCTAAAAGTTGCTAAAAGTTGTTCCCATCCCTTCTTCCTTCCACTAATGACTGCACACTCCTGCTGTCACTGTTTCCTTTCTTTTTCCCCTATCCTTTCCTTTTTCCTAAGGAATAATCAGTAAATAATCCCGTCTGCATTTTCTCCCGTGATTCTCTGAGCATGAGATGATGAAATGGGGAACCTATTTTCCTAATAGGACCAGGGTTCAGCATTGTCATAGGAAAGGTTAATGCTCTTTTTTGTAAGAAGTGGTCATTTTGATACCTATAGCACCACACTCTCTAGCTTGTTTGCTAAATTGGAGTTTTCTTCAGGGTTTTGCTGCCTCAATAGCTAAAAGACTAAATATTTTGTATTTATTCTTTCAGAGGAGCAGCTTCCTGTTGGCTGTTAAATTCTTACATTTAAGATGTGTTTAAGTGATTTAAGTGTTTTATGTATCTGTTACATTGACTTTAAAACCTTTCAAACCTTTGGAACGATTTCTACTATACATCATGGCCCAGCATATTAATTTATCTGGCAATGAGAAAACCTTTAAATTCTGTTCTAACAATCCTCTGAGTTTCAGTCTTGATACACCTGAGAACTGAAATTTGGGAGCATAAGTCTTTTATTGCTCTTCTGAGAGCCTTACGAATAACCAGTCTTCAGATGACTAAATGTATTAATTCATTTTATTAATACTTCATATTTCTCTCTGAGTAAAGTTCCTTTTCTTCTTTTCTACTTTTCTCCTTTTTTTTCTCCTTTTCTCCTATCTAACAAACTTTGAAATTTTCTATTATTTAAACACTTAAGAGCATTCAGAGTGTTGGTAGCTTTTGCCAAGGTATTCTCCCCAAGTCTTATTGCCCTCAAATAAGACATTTTACTCCCTTAAATACTTACGTGATGAACTAATGCATGTTTGCTACCCGTTGCATTACAAAAATGAGCATTTTTTGAGTTCGTGCTTCGAATTCTTGTTCTCTATAATCCAATCTATAATCCAATCTATAATTCCCATAAATGGAACTCCAGAAAAATTAAGGATGTTAAATTAGAGCAAACATATTTTAATTCTGATTGCTCTCTTAATGTTTACATGACAGTCAGTATCTTCCTCTCTATATGCTCACTGTGTTGCTCTGTTACAATGGTAAAGTGGTCGTTGAGAAATAAGGCTTTTTTTTCCAATTTAGCTGTGAAGAAAATGAATACAAGACATTAAAATTAGAATTTATGAAATCAAAAAGCAAAACAAAAAAAATCACTTCAGGTAAAAATATTTTTTAAATATTTGTTATCCATTAGGATCTTTGTTAACAGCAGAATAATAGACTTTGTTTTCTTAAGTTATATTTAAGGCAAATAAATAAAAGGCTGGATTGTCAAAAGTATTTGTTGTTTTCAACTCTTCATGAGAAAAGCAATGATTGCAAGACTCCAGTGGGAAGTATGAAATAAAGATCTTCAGTGATTTAAACAGTAAAGGGCAGACTGGATAATCTGTTCAGGCATAACACAGGAAGTTTTCAGTTTTCATGCCCTATGTAACATGAAAATTTAACCAAGTACTTTAATATTCATCTAACTGTAGACAAAATTACCAGATCTTGACTTGCTTATTTTAAAAACTATCACAAATATCCAGCTTACATCATTCCCCATCTTGGAATGTTCTTCCATTTGGAACAAACTGAGAAAGAACTTGTATTGGAGACCCTGTTATTCTTCTGGGAACAGCAGCTGGAGATTATCTGCAGGAGGGAAGGTTTCTCATTGAAATTTAACTTTTGGAGACTAAATACACCATTAAAAGAACAGTGAAATGTTGAGCCACAAGTCATATTTATGAATGGAAACAGCTCCATGTTTTGCAGAATATATCCTTCTTTGTGCATTCTTCTGGTGTTTAATCTTCCTGAGTCTTGTGGTTTAGGAATGGTGTTCCCAATTTAGTATTCCCACTGAAACACTCCAAATCATGTGCCATTTGCTCATTACCCCCTTCCCTCCCTCTCCCCCTGCAGCTGCTGGAGAGAAGAATTGAAGGCACAAAAGGTACAGATTATGGGTCAGGATAAGAACAATTTACTGAAAACAGCAATGAAATAAAAAACAAACAGTAACAGCAACAATATTAATAAAAGGGTGTACAATAAAAGTGCAGCATTCTCCTTGGGGATATTCTGTCACTTTTTCAGGGTTCTGCAGTTGTTCAGGGGTAAACTTCCAAACCACTGGAGAAGAATAGTCCTTCAAAGGCTGGCTCATTTTCTCCCACCTTTCATGCCACTCACGACTCTCCGCCCTTGGGGCAGATCTCTGAGTTACCTTCCTGGAAGTCTCTGTCCTGACTCTGAACATGGTGTTGACTGTAACTGACTCTAAACCCGGCCTAGTCATAGCAGCTACAGCAACAACTGCATGTTTTCCTGAACATCCAAAGGAAACTGAGAACCTGCTGTAATAGGCCTGAAGGAGAAAAAGGGAGTGAAAAAACAGGGAAAATAATCGTCCCCTTTTCCTCATAGTCTGGATATGGTTATTAAAGAACTCCCAAAGGCAGCACTCAAGGTAAGGGTAGGAGAACACCGACTATACATCCCAAAGGCCTCATTGCCTTTGATGGTCTCATGCCGTAAGCTGATATGACATAGTACAGCAGCACATCAATCTTGATCCCTCTCCCTGCTCTGAGGAAGAGCACAGTTTTGGACACATATTGCATATATGGAAATATAGACCGGGTTATGTACCACAGGGTTATGTGAACAGTCCAAGTAACATTGTGACCATTGTCTCTGGACCTAAGAAACAAATGCTTAGATCGATACTTTTAAACATTCTCCAGGCAGATCTGTTGTTATCCCAACCCTTCATGCCCCAGATTGCGTGCCAAATAAGGTTGCTGTGGTTTAAGAATGGTGTTCACAATTTATTGTTCTCACTGAAACACTCCAAACTATGCGCCCGTTTTCTCACTCCCCCCTCTCCCTCCTTTTCCCCTGTGGGAGATGAAGAGGACAATTGAAGACACAAAAGGTAAAGGTCACAGGGTGAGATAAGAACAATTTACCAGAAATAGCAAAGAAATAAGAAACAAATAGAAAAACAACATTATCAATAAAAGGGTGTACAAGAAAGCCGAACAACTCACACTCAAAGAAAGCTCACCAGTGGGAACCTGAAATATGTGAACCACCACCATGCTACTCCCCACAGGAAGAGAGTCCCTTCCCTCCACCCCTGGTAATGACATGAGGTGACAGAGAATAACTTCGGGGTCCTGGCCATACCCTTCCTGGCTGCAACAAAAATTAACCCTGTCCTGTCTGAAATCAGGGCACTGAGAATAACAGCTTGATTTATGTTAGAAATGTGCCTTCAAATAATGCAATTTTCCTAAAAACACCCTTTTAATTTCAGGAATCAGTTCTGGAGATAAAAAGTTCATCTGCAAACAAAATACATGTGCATCTAGCTAAGCTAAAACTTTTTTCCTATGGTGCACAAAGAAATGCAGACAGGAGTATTGAAATCGCTAATTTTTTAAGAGAGGAATTAATTCTAAATCTTACAAGCAAGAGATAAGGGAAGAGACATATTAATATAATTCTGAAAGCAGAGATGGGATTGTAATTTGAAAACCTTAAAATACCCATTTTATAAGGCTAATTTATAGCCGTCGTTATTAAAGCCATTTAATAGTTGGGTTTTTTTTTTCTAAAAATATGTTTAGGAGCTTGGACAGTACAATGAAAGGTGTTAATAGAAAACCTAGAAAATATAGCGGTGGTACATTAATTCTGATGGAATAGGTTGGCTGGCCTTTACAAAGTTGTTCTCATAAGACTGCTGCTTTATAATACCATGAACAGCTAAGTAAAATTCTGAATTTTAGTGTCAGGACAATAAATGTTATCTAAAATATTTTAAACTTTTATTAAATATACAGAAATAACCAGAGAAAACAGTTAAACTTTATGACATATAAGGAACTAAACAAGGCTCATTTTAAATGACATTTTTCCTATTACTCTCTTCTTTGCTCTAAAGCTTTCAGAAATAGACTTCTTATATCATAGCTTCTGGATGGTAATATCTGTCCATTTGGGATAGGGAAAAAAAAGGAAGAGCAGTTTAAAATGAGGTTGTTGTTGCAGCCTTGTTCAGAACAAAAGAGGATAAATAGAAACAAAGAGAAGATACAGAGAGCAGTAAAAAAAAAAAAAGGAGAATGCAGTTTCTGTTTCTGAGCTTCACTTTTGAATTATAGACTAGATTATACCAACTTTTTAACTATGATGAAGGGCATGCTCTCCTTTTGGCTAATCTGAAGAAGGCACATTCCTGCTTTGGATTTGCATAATCCAGGGTAAGATTCAAGGCCTGTGCTGGGGCTTCCTTTCCCTATTAGTTTTTGGCAAGATGTCTGAGGATGTGTAGGTTTATTTGGCAATAATAAGAAGAAGTAGTACTGTGGCCTGGACAGAGGTCATGCGGTTCTAATCCACCCTTCAGAAAGTTGGAGTGAACCTTCTATAACAGGAAGGGTCCTGAAAATCATGAGCATACTTGGATACAAAGAGAGTTGAGAGGATGCCTTAGTTAATCCACAATATTCATCTCCCCACTAGAGATAGATGTCTTTTTCTGCTCACACCTGTGCTGCCTGAAGAATTTCCTTTTGTCAGCCAGAAACAGATGAAGTATTTGTTCACTAGATAGGCTCTGTGTGGGGTTGATAAAACCTCCATCAACAGCAGGTTATTTCTTCAGCAACCTCTATGAAATGAAGCTGTGGCTGGCAAAAAAAACAGGCTCTTCTTAATACAGAAGTCCAAAAAGAAAGGAAAAAAAAAAAAAGGAGAAAAAGAAAATGGAGATAAAACAAGATGTGAGGTAGAAGGTGATGGTATTCGTGCTTTAGCTCATACTGTGAAGCTGGCCTTTGCACTTAGTTGTCTCCATCTGGCATGGTATGTTCAGGGCATTTTTGACAACTGATTGTGAAAGTTTCATGTATTACAATGGAACCCCAAAGAACTTGGATGTAGGACCCCAGGGAGTGGATCTCACTTCTTTCAGTAAAGAAACTTGGTATGTTTGTAGGAATATCCTGTCCTCTTTGATTTTTCTTATCCACCAATTGCAGCAATTTTTGGTCCCACACTTGTCAAACTCGAGTGTGTCAGACACAAGTTTAGCACAGTTCTTTGCAGATAATTTTGTTTGTATTTTTGTGTGTTTGTTTCTGGGTTTTGGTTGAGGGGGGTTATTTGTTTGTTTGTTTGTTTTGAGGAAAAGGACAGCTTGGCACAGTCAGTATAATACTGGCTTAACCATCTGTGTATGAGATGAGTGCAGAAAGTCACAGATTTTGCATAGTAAAACAATTGCAATAACTACATTGACAAACTAAACCCATTAATTGAAGAACTAGTGTCTGAAGACAATGCCTTTAATTGTAATGATGCTAGATACATCTGACAATAGTGAATCCTTTTACCATATGACATGACTTGGGATGAGAACATCCATCCACATTATGTTCCATTGCTGTAACATTATTCTTCATAGACTCAAACATGTGCAACTGAACTGTATCAGAAGTTGCATAATACTGGTTTTTTTACTCTTGAGAATATTGCAAGTGTCTATCATTAAGACAGCTACAGCTAGCCAGTCATTTAGTGTCAATCAAAGCCTGTGAGGCATTTTACAGATTAGTGCCTACTGATATATGATTTCAAAGCAGGAGATGGAGCCATTTGTCATTGTAACAGCTAAGTTTCCAATTAGCCTATTTAGTTACTTTTATTGTATATGCCATGTGTATGTCATGCATATATTATTACTCAATGCATTTTAATTAAATAATGCAAATGCTGGAAGGAGCTCCGATTAAATTGGAATTTTTGCAGTTGTTTAAATCTCCTGTGTGTATGGAGGTAGAAGGAGAATAATATTTCTTATTTTGCTCTTACCTACATTTTACCTTTGTCATCTGCTTCATATTTCTTCACACACAGAGCCTGAAGTTATAGCCAAGGCCTTTGTGCCAATACTTTGGGGCTACATTTGGTGTTTAAAAATAGGGAATTCTTGGACAGAAAGAATCCAGACCAGAGATATCTATCTCACTTATGTAGATTAGCTTAAAGCTCATGACGATAATTGATTTGCTCCACATTTTACCAGAGATGCTGAGAAGGTAATCCATGCTTTTCAAACAATTCCTTGGGGTTACTTTTGCATTCCTGCAGGAAACCTGGCTGAAAGTACACTCCTTTCATGTGTATTGGTGTACTCCAAAATGAATGGTCAATTTCCTCTTCAGGAAATTTGATAGGCAACAATGGAGCAGAAGAGAAAGTAGAATGACGTTCTCGCAACTGTACCGCAGCATTTCTCTATTCCCTGTCTAGGCATCCCACAAAGCACAAAACACCAACTCAGCAGCTGGTTGATAAGTGGCAAAGACCGAAAATTGATGCTGTGTCAGGAGCTGCTTTGCTCTAGTTAGATTAGGAAAAGCTATTTTACTTATTCCTTATTGGTCTAGATTTTAAGTAGTGAAGTATCTTAATTTATCTCAATTTCTAATATTTAGCTCTTTCATGTATAATTTTCTCTATCTAAACAGTAATCCTACTAAGATTATTCTAGAGTTATTTTCATGCTTCATTATGATTTTTGCATATCAGATCTTACATATTTTAGATATTGATTTGTCATTTGCTTGGCCTCTTGTACTCAGAGAATCTGAGAGTTCCATTAAACAATTCTTAGATATTTATTAATTTTAAGGTGCTATAATACCACAAAGAATAAGATGATTTTCAAAGAACAAGAATAGAAAAAATTTTAAAAAAATAAGAAAATTACCCATTTTACATAATGATATCAAGTAGGTACATAAATCTGCTAGAGTATGGAAGAATAATCACATATAAAAGAATGAATTGTTAGAAACACTATTTTTTAGATGATTTCTATTCCAAAACTTCTTGCCATATACTGTATTTTGAATCTTCAAAAACAGTCAAGGGATTTACACATTGAAGTCCCGGTGGAAGTGTGTTAGAAAATCCTCCCTACGAGAACAGCCTGGAAGGAATTTTTTACAAGGCGTAATTAGGATCTACTGCGTACCTGCAAGCTGAGCAAATGCAGAATAACACCATCTGTGTAGAACTCTCATTCTGCATAAGAGTTAGTCCCATAATGTCACCTTTCTTCACTTATTAATCTGATTGTCCTCATTCCCCACTTTACCTTCCCCTGTGTATTCTCCATCTACAGAAAGAAAACTTGGAGTCAACTCATTGCATTGGGTTTTTAAAAAGTCTTAATGAAACTCAATTTAATGAGAATTAAGCTATTTACTAACTGTTAATGAACTAACATTGCAATATCCTGCTACCAGTTCTTGACATAAGGCTGACCACTATGTGAACGTGGTGAAGCACAGGTGCTACAGGGTACAGACTGGCCAGAAAAGGTAGAAATAAAGGCAGTAAGAGAGGATCACAGGGAATTATAAAATCCATGGGAGACTGCAGAGAAATAAGTAGAACAAAAACAGACAAAAGAATCAATATGATTCAAACCCTTTTGGGAAAGGTGTTTTAAAATGTTTCACAATATGGTCTGCAGTCACACTAGAGAAATCTGTACTGCTATTAAAAAAAGGGCAAAATTCCTAGAAGAGTTTACAGGACATCTTTGTTTTCCAGATATAAATTAAGAATAAATGCCATTAAAATCAAGAGTCTGAGAAGAGAGTTAATTGTTCTCTCACGGGGTAAATTCAAGAAAGGAATAAGAGAGATTGACAATGAAGGATGGAAGTGACATAAAACAAATGAGTGTACATTGTTGAGGAATTAATTCAGGCTGGAAATTAGAAGCTATCTAACCAACTTCTGGGTAACAAAAGACTCAGCATGTGACACAGAGAAAGACCTCTTTTTATGCTTAAATATGAGAAATTTATGATGGCAGTTGCATGATCATTTCGTATCCTGGGAAGTGATTTGAAAATGGGAAGAAACCAAACTAAAACAAAATCAAACCCCTCCGGTCAACGATTTGGTTGGCCTGCTACTTATCATTACATACTTCAACTTTCAGCAGCAATTATCTTCTCACTATACATTTGGACACCACAAAGGAGAATCTGAATGAGATACAGCTAACATGGTAGGTAGAAATAATAACAGAATAACACTGAGGTTTAAAAAGAGCTATTTAGGGAAAAGATTAAATTATGATAGTGTCTGCCATAGAAAATTTCAGTAAATATGTCAGAGACAGGTAAGTTCAGAATCAGCAAGATAAGGCTCACTTATGACCACAGTTATTAGGTAGAAATGACCCAAGTGTGTAATTTCTTCAATGAGGAAAATTAGGGAAAAAATGGGAAATGGCTTTTTGGAAAAATGAGGACTTGGAGTTCCCTCAAGCCAAACATTTTCTCTCTCTCTTTTTTTTTTCCTAAGCAAAATAGCATGGTTTAACTCATTACTTTGCAAGCATCAAATTATCCTAGATGTAGCTCAAGCTTCAGATTTACATAAAAACATTGGTGCAGTAGAATTTATTAGAGCCAAATAACAAGAACTGCATAATGAGAAGCATCTCTTTGAAAATTAATGTTTTAGTGTGCCTTTACTATTTATTTTACGAATCCAATGCCTTAAGTTCATGTAGAAGGAAGAGAATATTAACCTGTGACTGTGCTGTTCGACTCATAGTATCTCATAATTAAATTAATATATGCTGTATCGCATATAAAGTAATTGATTAGTAAATCAGGGCTATCATAGATAAAAACAATTCAGTCATCTTGATGTAATTCAGAGATCTTTTACCAGATCTTTGCTAATGAATGACTGGAGCAAAAGTCTGGATTTGGCTCAACCTTGGTGATAATAACTTCCTAGAAATTGGGCAAAATTATTTAGAAGGCTTAAAACCTAGCTAACACTAGAAAAGGAAGATTAAAAGAAACACCTGGGAAATGAAAAGTTTTAGTAGTCCTGTTTCCAGACTCAAATATCTAGGCAAAGTTTCAATTCATACAAAGCAAATACAAATAAATGAATAAGAACTGCGTCCCTGCCTCATATAGATGACAGGGGACAGTTTCTTCTTTGGAGCCATGAAACTGAATTTTCACCATGGACGTTTGACTCAAATTCATCAATAGTTTTAAAATTTTCAGCATCAGTCTCTCTGGATAGATGTACTTGACTAAGACTAGTAGTAATGCACATTGTTCTTTAACAGGAGACATTCCAAAACAGTGACATGGAGAGTCACTTCTTTTAAAATGTTTATTCCTCTCTTCCCAAGGCATGTTTGAAAACTGTTTAATTACAACAAGAATCTGAGGGAAAACAAGTGGTTTTTTCCATATGTAAGAGTTTCCCTCAACAATTGGTAATACTAAATGAAGAATGGTCATGACACGTTCTTTGACAAGTATTTAAAATTATACTATTGTCTTCAGCATCAACTCAGACTCTTACTATAAACTTTGCTTAGGAATCAAAATCAGCCTTTGATTGAACACTTCATTTTCACTGAAGTGGACATTAATCATACAGATTCCTGAGCCATACTTGCCTTTTATAAGCTTTTCTGATGTCTTCTATGCAGCCTGGATAATAATCTTAACCAGACTCTATCTTCAAACTGTTGCACAACTGGATTTAGAAACACACCAGAAGACTATTACTGCTAATTAACACTATCAGATGATATCCTTGTAATACAAATAAAAAAAACCAGTTTCCTCATAGAGAGATAATGTGACTTCAGCCATGTTGAAGATACAGAATTTGTTTTCATATCAACTGTCTTAATACAGCCAAATATATATTCCTGAAATTTAAGATTTTGCTGAATGGCTCAAATGCCTTTATAATACAGGAAAAAAAAAAATCCATGAAATTACTTATATATTGTGCAATTGGCTCCATATCCACGAAGAGATTAGTTGATATGGCTGCTGCCTGTGAAAGCAGCTGGTTTCTTCAGCATCTGATTATTGTAATATATTAAGTGGCAATATCCAATCACCAGAATTAAAAAAAAAATTAAAATAAAGCATGCATAAACAGCATTAAGGAAAGCATTACGTGTTTGAATATTCCCTGTCTCTATATCCCTCTTTTTGTAATATTTCTGCTACTGGGCTCAGCCAGACATACTATATAGGACTTGATGTACAAATTGTCCCAGTATTTTAAATTCTATGCTCCTACTTCTGATAGATTCAGGTTGATGCCATGACATTTACTTTCACTTGTATGCAGAAGTAGGATGATTCATTCATATTTATTCCTCTGAACAGTTACTTTCTCTTTTTACCATGAAACTGGAAGGAAAAAAGGAAAATGAGGGATTATCTGGATTCTGGGTTACTCTTATCCATTGCTGGCATCAGCCTGTGTCTTAAGTAACTTTTGTATACTGTCCTCAAACAGTAAGGTTTCTTCAGGTAATTTTATGGATCAAAGAAGCAATTGCAAACAAAAAATGAAGCAAGCGTATAAAAATAAACTTTAATTCATAATGCACTTAGACAAAGATGATTGTCCTTTTCTTTTTTCCTGTTCCAGAACCAGAAAAAAACTAGAAGATGCTATGTTTCTTTGGTGCACAAGTCATTGCTTATGCTTGTGTGATGTCAACTTGCTCTACTATTACAAGAATTTTCATGTTCAGCTACAAAGACTTTCAGAAGGCATCAGTTGTTTTCAAGGCTAAAGCTGCAGTTGAAGAAGTTCCAGCTGATTATCTATATTTACATTCTATTCTGCCTGGAAAGGTATTTTTATAAATTTTAGACCTCACTGTGTTTCTTTTGATGTCAAAAAGCTTTTGCAATTGACTCCATTGTGAAACAAGCATCCTTGGAGTTTTTAAGGGATAATTCAAAGTCACAGGATCATAGAATTGCAGAACAACCCAGGCTGGAAGGGACCTCAAAGACCATCAGGTCCAATCTTCCATGGGAAAGGGAGAGGAAGCCTAGAGGAGAACTATTCCTTTCTCCTGTTAGCCTGCTTAGATATGACTCATTGTCTATATTTCATATTTTATTTTATTTCAAAACTAAAAGTGTCACAACATCTAGAAAAGACCTGCAGTCTTGCAAGGGATGGATGGTTATGAACAGAAGAGTCATATTCTCTCAGAGAAATATATTTTATGCACATGTTCTTCTGAGACTTACTTCCTATATTTGAAATGCAATCCAGCAGCCAGAAAATGTATGTAGGAGCTACTTTGTAAGACACAGAGTGAAATCCTGCTTCTCTTAATCATCAGGTAGAATCCTTCAGAAGTAAAGGACCCAATTACTAATTCTGCATTGAAATGGAAAACTTGGAGGGAGGAAGATTTCACCACTTAAAAGAACAAGGTATACTGATATCAGTTATCTTAGAATTCAGATGGCTCTCTTGTTGCAAAGGTTGTACTAAATATAGAAATGGTTTTGAGCTGAGGATGAAAACCTACAAAAATCTGCAGAAAACCATGATCTAGAAAAGGCTTTTTGCTTGTGAAATTCTCACATATTAGAAAGGAAACAGATACTTAATTATGGCCAAATTCCACTAATTTACAGGAATCCTTGTTAGACCAAAATCTCGTGATTTAGGAGAACAATAGTTGCCAGATTTGGCTGATCGATACTGTGAGTCAGAAAGAACAAAAAAAGAAACATTATTCCTTTTCCTTCTGCAGTCACTCTCACTCTATCTTTCCCAGCTTAAGAGCATTAGCTCAAGAAGCAGAGAAAGAAAAGGAAAGCAAGCATTCATCTAAAACAAATGTAATGATTTTTTTTTGGCCAAAAAGACAGGTTAATATTTTGGCAACTTACATTTTTCCCTCTGCAGCTGGAATTCAGCAGCTCATAGTTGTCTGCCAAAGCAGATGCATAATCTAGGCCACTGCCTCACAACAGCTTTTGTGAGTGTTGTTAAAAGAAGCACTTTCTAGCTAAATACTGTGAGAATCTTAAAATTAGATTGTTTGAATAAAGATGACAGAATTAACTTATCCAGCTTGCAGCAGATGAAACAGCTGGTTGAAGAATTTAGATATGGAGATATATTTTGTCATTTCTAATAAATACATTATTATTTCTTCCCTAGCTACCTATAAAATAGAGAGGTTTCTGGTTCTAATTCTGAGGATACTGTATTGATGAAATCAAGTGCTTTTTACAATATTCTATTAATACGAATGCAATGATCATGTTATCTTGAATATAGGAAAAGTTAAATCACCAGAATGTTTTCTTGTTCACAGTCCCAAGTCTTTTTTCAGGGAGAATAGTGACTGTATAGCTTTCTTTTAAAATAGATTTACACTGTAGAGATGATACTTTCCACTCCCCTTTTTGCTTTTCTATATGTTTCCCTCTCTTTCTCTCTCTCTCTCTCCATACACACACATGCATGTATATATCTACCTAGTCAAGAAAATACTAAGAAATGTCCTTGTATTTTTGAACTGTGTGGAAATGAGTGCTTTGTATGGAGGATTTGAAGACTACTATTTATTAAGCTGTCTCCTGTGAAAGCACACTAATATTCCTGGTAAACCAAAACCATTAAACTCACCAGTTTCAATAATATTCTATCTAAATCCATTAGTTTTATGAAGCTGATAAAGATCTCCTTTAAATCGGGAAAATCTTGTGGAACTGTACTCTGTTACATACAATTAAAAAAAAATCTGCATTTGGTTCTCCATCTCTGGAGGCCATCTTTTCTCGAAGTACAAGCAGCTTTAGAGAGGGTGGCTCAGGGCAAGACTTCACAGCCTCTCTGAGAAACCCATTCCAGTGTTTGACTGCACTCACTTTGGTGTTATTTTTTCTAATAGATATTGAGAATTTCCCCTGTTGTAACTTGTGGCTGTTGTCCTTTCATTGCTGACTTCCAAGAATAGTCTGCCTCCTTTGTTTTCTGATCACCCTTAGGTGTTTGAAGACAGAAGATCCCTGCTCAGAATCCAGTTCTCTCAATCTCCTCTCAATTATGTCATGTGCTCCAGTCTTTAAACATCACAGTGGTCTTCAGCTGAATTTACTTCAATTAGTCACTCTCTGTTTTTGCAGCAGTGGTGTGTTGGAGAGCCCATCATGAAAGAAAGTTTACTGCTTCTTGCTCTTCCACAAGCTGTATGCCAGCCATCCTTCTGCCTGTTCCAGCTTATGGGATGTGTTTTTAACTAGAAATATTTTAGCTCCAGAAGTTGTTTACCCTCTGCATAGTCCAGTTTTCAAGCTAATACTCCTTCCTGGCACCAAAACAACTAAGGGCATCGATACAGATAGGTCCAAACAGCACCTTACCAGTCTGAGAGTATGTGGAAAACAGTGAAGTTGGTTAGAGCTTCCTAATTAGAACTGGTTTCCTATTGAGTAGTCTACTTTTTTTAATTTGCTATTAATTCCCAGGCTTCTGAGGAAATGGTTACAGAAACTGTAAGAGCTGATCAGTCATGTCAAACTTCACTCATCCTCCACTAGGCCAGTTCAGGTGCATTTATACCACAGACTGTAAATCTCTGATTTCTGCACCATCAAATAGTCATTTTCTGTACCTATGTGGATTCACATATTGTCCATTCATCCATCCTACAGTTTACAGAATACGGTTAATCTAGATGTAACAAGTCCACCATCACCACTACTCTCCCCCCCCACCCCCGCCAAATCACAGAATTACTTCTTTGTGGCCATTAATGGTGAAACAAGCAGGACAGTAGATGTGAATTACACATGACTTCTATACCAGTTGATGCAAGGAAGACCTTGGCATCTGCTTTGTTGTGCTTTTTGTGCTAAAATATTAATTCTAAATAATATTTAGACATGGTGTGTGAAAGAACACTGACATTTTATTTTAAAACAGTCAATATTGTCTAAAAGCTTCCCTAACTAATAACTGTTTTTGACATCAATGTTGGAAAACAATCAATATGCTTTAATGCAATATCCTCTCTGGAAAAAGAACAGTTAAACACACATACTCCTATATCATAAATAAAGGTGTTATAAAAAGAGGGGAGGGAAGGGGAGGNGTCAGAACAAACTTCCATCCCCCTTTCTTTACTCCCACTGGAGACACATAAAAAACACTGGCATCACTGCTTTGCTTGTTTTCCTGGATTTTCCTTGCTTCCAGCTTGGTGCAGGCCAGGGCAGGGAGGTGGGAAGGGAAGCATTTGTTCTGGAAGGCTTCTGCTTGGTGAGGTGCTGGGTATGAACGTGGAGAAAGTGCTGCCTGTACTCTTGGGCTCACTGTACTCCTGGGCTGGGACCTGGAAAAGCTGTGGGAAGCAGCAGAGGAGAGGAGAGGAGAGGAGAGGAGAGGAGAGGAGAGAGGCTTTTTGATTTCTAACTAACAATCACCAAGGTTATCAGGGAAGAAGTCAGAAAGTCTTGAGCATGTATTTGGTAAACCCTAACTATAACTGTTTGTTGGTCAATTTCATGGCTGCATTCATCAAGCTCCTTTCTCAAGACATATTTTAATGAACCTATGGAAGCTAACATTGTCTTAAGACAAAAAAAAACAAAACAAAAACCCAAGACAACTATAATGAATCACAGTGGGCATCATTTAATGTTTTTATATTCCTGCCATGAAGACAGATGTGTTCCTTTGTACTGCCTCACCCAAGTATCCCTGAAGCAATGGCCACATGAGGTCACTGTTGTTCATACGTGAGTCATAAATTCACATCACAAATTTATCAGTTGACTGAAGCTAAAAGGTGTAACTGGAAAATAAAGTTGGTTGTATCATACACTAACAAAAATCTGTGTCACACAGTCTGCAAATAGAATTTATTAACATGGGAAATATTAAATACAAACAATAAATGCATAAAATACAGAATATACATTAATCGTTTCTTTGCATTTGAAAAACAGCAAAAATCATCCTCTAGTGATTGAAAAGAGCATGGGACTTATCTATTAATTTTACTGGAACTTTCTCTGTAGTAGTTATTCAGCTGTGTTGGCATAATAGCATCAAAAGGGTTTCTAGAGGCTTAGAACTTTGTAATATTGTAATTGCTTAGCTTTCATGAGAGTTTTTTTTTTCTTTCTGCTTTTACTTGTAAAGTTTAGTGTCCTCAAAAGTAGGAAACTGCAAAAAGTTTAAATATTACAAGCAATGTGAGATGCTCTGGCATTAGAGAAGCAAACTATTAAAGAAGCATTGTTACAGCAAACCTGTGTACTGAACTGCAGTGTGAAAACATCCCAGCTGTGAATTTGCTTACAAGCTTTTTGTCGATCCTTAAAATATATTATATCTATTATGCTGATAGGCGTTCTCCGAATTATTCATCTATTCATGTGATTATATCAGCATACATTATCATAACAGCTTCTCTTAAAAGATTACATAGTACATATGATGAATTCGTGTTATGAGATTTCAGAGAAGGCACATTTCTTTTTTGCTGAATTCTTCTCATTAAAGTGTCATATTCACCAATGCTATATAGTCATGAAATTGAAAACCTTATCACGATCAAAATCATCAAGAGAATACAACAGAAATAGCAATCAAAAATGTCAGCTGAATTTGAAGACCTGCATAATTAAAATCTTACTCCCCAAACTGAATCAAAGTCACATTTGTATGCCGAGATTCTTTCAGGGAAGTGTTTTTTTCTTATACTGGTGTATTTATCAGCATGCATTTAGATGCAAAAGCATGATTTGTTCTACTAATAAAATAAAACATAACTTTAAAGTTGATTAGTTTTTGCAACTTCTTTTATCAAACTACCATGCATATTAACTTCTACATTTGAGGATTAAAAATCTTCACTATACAATGTAATAAAAGACTGCTTTAATAGGACATTAACATAGTAAAAAAAAAACAAAAAAACCAGATATGTGCTCAACAATTCTTGCATTTATTTCTTCACCCATAAGCAGGTGAGTAAATAAAATTCCTCATATTATGTAATTATTTCATACCTTTGGATTCCCATATGGGATTTCGGAGATCACCGAGAAAACTTAAACATTAAGTGTATTAATTTCAGTAAAAGAGGAACAAAACAATAACTCTTAAAGTACAGAGCCTGTATAAATAATGGATGGAAAAGTGGGTCAATACAGGAAATTACCCCAATTTCTATTGTCAGTATATAGCCTTACAGATGAAAAAAAATAATTCTCATAATTAAATAACCATTAGCTTAAATTCTACAGCTGATCTGAGTACACATATGACCTCCATGTTTATAGAAACAAAACATAGTATAATTACAAAATATAATTAACTGCACTAATTAAGCTATAAAATAACAATAACTCTCAGTAAGTACATCACTACAATTTGCTGCTTAACTGAATTCATGACTGTAAAGGAAGGTTAAAAGAAATAGATGAAGGAGTGCAAGAATTCATCCAGTCTCAGAAGTCAACTAGATCTTGAAAATCTGAACAAATAATTGGTGAAAAATCAGTGGCAACAGCACGCGCAGCAGATGGTTGTTCAGTGGTGGAAATGTGTGTGTGTGCAGGGCTGCAACCACCATTCCAGTAGCTGATGGCCCTTCTGCGATCTGAAAGGACAAGAAGAGTTTTATCTCAACCTTTGTTAACTGGATCCACAAAACAGCAGTTCAGCCAGCATTGCCCTTAAAGAGAAGTTGAATAATTATCCACAGAAATATTTGATTGATAGGAAAGCAACAACTGTCTGTTTTCACTTGAAGAGCACAATATGTAAAACTACTTGATAGTGCCGTTATGCAGGAAGAGAAAAACCTCCTTCACTCCCAAGACTCAGATTACTACCATGGAACAAATGAATACTTTTGTTTTAGCTCTTATGTCCAAATAGATCTTGATACATTGTACTAGAAATTGTCCTAACATATCTGACCTTTTAAACCAAACCAGCTATCAATTTTTGTACAAGACAAATATATGAGATATACTTTCAGGAACAAGTCATAAGACAATAAAATTCAACTTAATATTTCCTAGGGGTTTATCAACCAGTAAGTTTTTATTGTGCTATATTTTCCTAATAAAAAAATTTCTAATTTTTTTGCCTAAGCAAGCAAATGACTTAATATACCTCCTGCTACCTTGCCTTTATTCAGTTAAAAAAAATCATTACTGAAATGATTTATCACAGTGTTAGAAGCATACTTTTGGAGTGGAATCCCTTCAAGATATTGGCAACACATCACTGTGTTCCCCAGGAAAGAAAAAAAAATCTTTACTAGAAATACATATTTTCGTGCCAATTACTATTTTACCTAAAAATCAGCAACCTGTGGGACCACTTTTCATCACTGAGTGTAACTGCACATTGTACCACTCTAGCAGATGATGACAGGGCAGGTGGAGGGCTCTCATATTAATTTATTTCAAGTGAGTTTTGATCTATTCTCTACCTATTCTTTCACTGGGAACTTCTTTCTCTGGCCTTCATAACACTTTTCATCTGGGTGTCTGGCAAGCCAGTGAAGAGGAGAGAGGGTGACATAATTTTGTGTGGGTCATATGCTGGTCTGAGCTATTTTGCTGTCTAAAGTAGCATAGCTCTTTCATCTCACAGGTAGTTTCCGCACTGCTTGTTAAAGGTTTGAAGGAACGTATGGCCAGTGTATCTTAGGGGCAGCTGCACATAGTCAGAAAATACATTGGGGAAATTTTACATCGGGGAGGTTCAAATATCATTTAGAAGCAGAAAGCAAAAAAAGCCTTTCACCACAGCCCTGTGATCTCAAATGCAGGGCTTTTTTAATGCATCTCTATAGCTTATGACTGATAAGGATAAATTTGGTAGCATTCTTTAGACCATTTTTTGAGATTTCATCCTTTTAGTTGTTCAAGATTACATTTACAAGAAAAAAGTTAAAACAATTGGTGTCAGATCACCCATAACTCTTTTATATGAATCCACATAATTTAAACATATGTATTATATATTTTGCCTTTCTTCCAAATTCATCATCAATCCACAGAGACGTAAAGATCACTAATGACATAGGCAAATAAGGATGTGAAGTCATTCAGAAGTCTACCAGGATGTAATAGTAATAATAACCATTTTAATACCATCATAATTATAATCATAAGTAAACCTGTATATAATATTAATATGAAGTAAAACACTTTTTTTCCAACTGTTATGCAGATTTTTGAGGAGCTTACACTCTGTATAGGAGTTTCTTCTTCCAAACTGTGGAATACAAGGTTCAGAGACACAAAAGGCACCACCTCACCTATCACTGACCACCATCATATCCACAACATGTGTATACCTTCTCTTTGAGTTAGTTTTTTAATCTCCACATTATCAAGATACTGGAGACATGTAAATATGCAATTACTCATCGTTAAGGCATTTTTGTAATCCATTTTTTCCTGGGAAATGCATGTGTGCATATATTTTTTTGTGTGTGTAAACAGGGTCACAGAATAATTTAGATTGGAAGAGGTCTGTGGAGGTCATCTTGCCCAATCCTTGCTGCTCAAGGCAGACATACATTCACTAATTAGGTTAGAAATAGCAAATTATTTATTTATATTAGCATCAGGGAAATTATGAAAAAGAAACATATTCATGATAAAATAATCCAGTACCTTGCAATTTTATACATTAAAGAACATAATTTCTCAGTTACTTTTCTACTTTATACATTTCTCTTTACATATTTACACATACCACATATAAAGATAGAAACACAGAAGTTGGAAAGATATACAAAAGGATGTGTAAATATATACATATATAGAAGAAATTGTAATTGTGAAAAGGAATATGCTTATATGAAATGTTCTAACATAATAGTCTTTTCCTCATGAAATAAGGTCAAATTCACAGAGCCTAGTAAGAGAGATGAAAGAAGTCAGAAGATCACTTGTCTTCACTTAGACCAACCTTTTCAAACAGAAGTATCATATAATGGAGCCTGGATACAAGATGTGACATTTCAAGAACACATCAGTTGCCCTTCAGTGCATTCTGTATGAGCTTAACAAGTCAATGCTAACTTGGGTGACAACTAATTAAGACACAACTAATGAGGCCTTAAAAATTGCGGTCCTTAGAGATTTCTGTTTACCGACATCTATTGCTCTTTGGTCATTACATGGGGAGAAATGTCCCTGAGTGAATACTTGAATGTTTCAAGTAGATTTTCCAGAGCACAGCTTTCTGTGGTAAATAGAAAACAAATGTAGTTAATCATGCAGATATCAGCAAACCATGGAACATTATGCCTTTGTGTTCATGCAGAAAGAAAATGTGTCTGATGTAGATGTTTAGATTTACAATAGCTTAATAGAAACAATATTTGGCATATTCAAATACTGAACTACAAGCAAATGTGCTGTCACTCTGAAAGCTTTCATATGGTTGCAATTTACAAATTAGCAAACTGAAAGTTGTCTAAAAGGCAACATATTGTTATACTCTAATGAGCCATTATGGCATAACTTATTTTGTTATCTGTTCCAGCTTAAAATCAATTTCTCCAGACTTTGGGCTCAAAATCCCCACAGGGTTTTTACAATTTGGCTACTGTAAAGCCTATTCTCTTCTCAAGAAGTAGACATTTTCTTCTGGGCTATATTACAGGATCATATATACTATGGGACTTGGCAATACACCTGAGGAAATGGGACCCGTATAGGTGGGTTTTTTTCCTGTATTTATCACCCCTGTTACAACAACAGCAAAGACTCCCTTGTCATAGTATATCCTTGCATACAGAAAAGCAACAAGACTGATCTGACCCTACTCAGAGAGAAAATGATCTTAGGGAGAAGCTGAGTGAGGCCAGATTGCAGCCAATTGACCTGAAAGGAAAACATCCAAGCTCCTATATTAGTTCTATCGATGTTCTACTGTCTGAAAGGCATTTATATTAATGATAATATTCCCTTTGTTTTTTCTCCAGACATTTTCCTAGTTTTAAAGCAGAGAATATGAAAAAGATTGCCTTCTTTACCACGTGTACATAACGCTAACTCCAAAATGTTGTTTTCTCAGATTCTGGCATCTTTCTTTGACCCAAACCTTAACTGCCCACAATGTAAATGTCTATATACAAAACTGTTGTTTTAAACAAACTAGCTTTATTGTCAAAAGGAACCAGTCTGTGTAGTCAACACAGAGTTTACTTGAGAAGGAAATATACCTATAGCTTCTCTTCATTGTTATTACCAGGACTCTGTTATCTACAGAGATACTGAATGATGATTTTTCAGATGATTTCTAGAATTACCTCAATTTGTTTAATAATGATACCACAGCTCAGTGTAGTTACATCAGGAAAAACATGTTGAAAACCTGATCTTGTATCTCTGACTTTTCTCTGAAGGGTTGTTTCTTTTAAACAACAGATCTTTCATTCTTACATATCCAAGTGACTTTCAGAATTAATTTTGATCCTCATTTACAAAATCAGAGTATACACAAGTGAGGAGGTAAAGTTCTCATCTATGAAACCCAGAGATAATCACAGTTGGAATACTAGACTCAATATCATATTTGAGTTTTACATTGAGTCTATTGCAATCTGTTGAAAGATTGGCATCAATGTGCACACGTACTGGATTAGGTTCCAGATATTTGGATTATTTATGAATTTTGGGGAGAAAAAAAAAGAATTCTGAGTTAAATTGGGCATTTATACTGGTCAGATTTTTCAGTGCTGCTGAATGATCTGGGTGTCCTTGTTTTCTACACGCATACTGCCTATGATCCGTGACTTTTTTTAGTGACTTTTTTTCCCAAGGCTGCTAAAAAACTTTAAGATTCTTCCCAAAACTTCCTTATTTTTTTTGGGTTTTTTGCAATATAGTCCTAATATAGAGATGTGCAGAATTAGTAATTTCAAGTAGTACCAGAAGAGGAGTAATTATGTCCCTATTAATGCATGATCTTTACATATGTCAAACAAATCTTTGTTTCCCTTCAATATGTAGTGCACTGTCTCGTAGGTCATGAATATGCCATTTATTCCCCTTATTCTAAGGTTTTATTTAATAAAGAAAACAAGAAAGATTTATCACTGATTGAGTAGCAGTCATCTAACTAACCTTAGCCGCTGACAATATAGGCAACCTTTTCAATCCAAGGTTATAAGATTTTTCTCTTATAAAATTATATTATATTAATTATATTATGTTGTATTATATATCATATAATTCATTATATTTAATGTATATTACAGTATATTATATATTATAATATATAATATTATATTATAGTAACTATATATGTCTTTCTTTGTTTTAAAAGCAATTATATCACACCTATTAAGAAAAAATAAAACACAACTATGATTATATTCAAGCTACTTTCATATTATTTAGTTAGGGGTTTTGGTCCCTAATGTAAAATTGGAGTTGAAATCCAGCACAGGATAAAGTTGGAGATTTAGACCTCTCTGCTCCCAAGACTGTGTATCTAACAATACTAGGATAAAATACACCAATAGTATTTGGAGCAGGAACCAGAAACTGGAAGTATCTTCCCTCCGAAATAAAGGCTCTTGTCAGTGGTTTGTTACAGCTGTTTTTGCTCTTTCTCCCATTCTTTGCAGAATGTCCTGTTTTTACCACGAACATGAGAAACATCTTACTACTATGGTTTAACTGGTGATTAGGACTGTTTCCTTGACAACAGTATGTAGCTGCTTCTCCAGATTAGTCTCACAAGATATAGTAGCTACAAGCAAAAGTATGAAATTATGTGATTAACAGATGTGAAAAAGTTTATTTGCCAGACTATATACAAGAGACATGCAATCACGTTTTCCTCATTGGCTCACATTTTATAAGACAATGACACATTAAACCTTCCGAAAAGAAATTCATAAAAGAGTAATTGCAGAAGGATATTTTTTGATTCTTTGTTTACATTTTCATATACTGCCAACTGAACACTGTGAGGAAGTGGCTATTACCAAGATTTCAGATAATCTATCCTTTGTAGTATTTCCTGTTGATTTTTTACTCACATGAAAGATCTAAGAAACTATTGCTTGTAACTATGTTATGTGATCTGTACAGAAACCGCCTCTTTCAGACATTTTACTGAGGCTGTTTTTGAAGCTATCAGTGCTCTACTCTTGGAGGTAGGGCACTGAAACTGAAAAATCTTGATTAGCAGCCCAGGTTTTTCACCCTGGTTACCCACATTAACACAAAATAGACCTGCAAAATCTTCAGACAATACTATTGAAGCAAGACTTTTCAGTGTGCTGTGTCACCTAAACTTGCAACTCCCTAAAGCGCTCACAAATAAGCAGACGTGACTTAATGACTTCTCTGGGGTGCTTCTCTGCTGTCTTCTGCTGCACAGCGTGTGGAGCCCTGAGGCCTGCAGCATGCTGGTTGGAGTGCAGCAGATATCCCATGTGGAAAGTGCACTCATTTCTCTTGCAGGGAAACTGAAGCATGTGTGGAAGTGTAGGGAGGAGAAGAAAAGTTTGGAGAAGAGCTGGTGCATGGCCTTCTCTTGTCTGATCAAGATAACCTGATGCATCTATGCTTGGGCTTTGCTTTCTATAAGTCAGGACTCCAGGCCTGAGTCATAATGCAGCACTCGTGACTCATACCTCATCTTTCATTGCTTTTTCTGCAAATGGAAACCTTTAAGCTTTTAAATACATATTTCAAGGTTGACCTGAGAATTGAAACCTTGGAGGAAGCCCCAGATGCATTCTTTGTTACATTGCTGTTGTGTATTTTATCATGCTGAGTTTGCTACTGTTTTCCTTTCCTACATGAAATATTTAATCTCATCTAACTGCAAGCAATTAATTACAAAAAATGCACTTTTATTCACCATACCAAAAAACAGAATGCAAATATTTCCCAGTTTGTCACACAGAGCATGTGTCACATCTTGTGACCATATAACAGCAGCACACTACATATAAACAAGAAGATAAAATTCCTTGGCACTGTATCAGTCATCACTTACCACCTCTCTCTCAAGACAGTGTAATATAAAATTGCTTAATAATCACCTGCTTATTTTATTTTCTTCCAACTACTAAGCCATACTTAAATGTTCTCTGTTAAGATATAATGTAGTCCTCCACAATTCTTTCATCATGACTCGAGGAAACATCTGAGAATCTTGTGAAAAGAAGTTTTGGCCTATTTGAAAAGGAGTATGTTTCACTAATATATCTCTCAGCATCCACTGATGAGAGAAGTTTACAGAAGTAGTCAAAAGAGGATTTCAGGGCCTGCTTGTTGTGACTTTGACCCAATCTGTTGGAATCATAAAAATCCCTGCTCAAGACTGCAGTTTTTGGAAAATACAGTGAACTTGGTGTCCTATGGGGTAATTTTCTGAGATGTTAAAAATCTTCACATTGCTTGTTTAAGTACATGAATAGAAGGAACACTCTTAAAGATAAATATAATGTTTCTAGACATTTATATGGCAGGTCAAATGGAAAAATTATTCTCTTTTATTGAGAGATAATGATTACTTATGACTAAATTTTATAGTGCTGCATTATTTACAAAGCTTTGAGCAGACATTAAAATAGTCATTACCAAGGGGAAGATTCTCCTTTCATTCTGTCTCTGTTCGTTCACATAAAAGAACATATTGCAAATGTAAACACACGTTGAGATGAATATTTACAGTATTTTTAACACTCTTTCTGGCATCTTGCTGGCAGATGACTAGCTGTGATATAAAAAAATGTTTTTGTGGCAATTGTTATACGTGCTTTTTAGCAAGATTTTCTTCTGATACATATGCTGTCAAAATGCACATGCACAACATATTTATGCTCTGTTGATCACCCAAATTTAAAATATACAAGCTGGATACAGGACAATGGATGCAATCAGTCTCAAGTGTCTACACATCTCAGCTCTGCCAATTGAAGAAATCCAGGTAGCTTTCTAATACTTACACACCTTAACTAATCAATCCATGGTTCTGTTCTCTCACCTGTGTCTATTTACTCTATTTGCATGAACAAGAAGGAAAAAAAGAATGATGCACTGGCGATTATTACAGGCAGGATTAGGATTTTCAATACAGACCACAGGTGTTTAACCCAGACATCGCATGAATAGCTCCCAAAGACAGTGTGCTTATCTAAGACCCAGTTTTATACTAATTTCTCTCTGCATGTGGAACAAGCTAACAGCAAATGCTAGCCTACACAACCAAGAAGGCACTTTTCCTCTCTGCTGGTTGCTCATCTGATCTAATAAAAAAGCCTGTGAACCAAGGAAAACCAGATGCTAGCTGCTATCTCTGTGAAGCTGTGGATGGGTTAGCCCACAAACCGAATTCCTGCCCACCACCAGTGCAGAGTTGCTCTCTGCTTCCTGGCATGTGAAGGCAAAACTCTTAATCAGAGCTTTCAGTTGGCTGCAATGTTGTTAGAAATTGTGTGGGCCTGCACGAAAGGAATAATCAAGACTGAAAAGATTGTGAGGCTGAGCTCCATTTATATCTGTAAAATGCAAAAAAGAAGGTCTCACTCCTTTGCAAAAGCCACAGCCCACAGGGGAGCAGATAATTGCTGTGCAATTGGTGTATCCATAATCCGATTGCATGGTGTGTGGGGTAGATGTGCAGAGGTATGAGGGAGAGAAGGGAAGCCTGTGGTCTTATGGATTGACTATGCTTCTGGTGAGGTAACAGTTCTGAAAACTGTCCCACTATGTCAACTGAAATGGCGACTGCCATATGTATGCTGTGAAAAGATCACCTTGAGTGAACCATCCAAAATAAATGCATCAAGGAGAGATAAAGCAGACAAATGTGAAGAAAAATAAATTGAACTCATACAGGCTGACATTAAAAAAAAAAGGTAACACTGATGATATTGCTTTATTTGTGATGATTTGCATGATCCCAGTCATTCTATCCACTCCTAGAATCTTGTTTGATGAAATGAAAATCGCTTTACTAATACAGTTTGCACAGGGCATGGAGAACAAGATTGTTTATTCTTATGTTATAACTTTATTACTCTGCATATTTGCAGGAGAAGTTGCTTCATGTAAGGAGAAAAATGAAGGTTTATAGCCTGGGTATTCACTTCTGATATTTGTTGTTTTTTTTTTTTTAATTCACTTCCTTTACCATCTCATTTCTAGATAATTAAAAAGAAAGCTACAAATAGAATCAAGTTGAAGACTCACTTGTAATAGGAAACATCAGCAATGTCAAAACCTGCATGATTGAAGTATCTTCATTTCTTCATTGTTTTCAAATTTTTTTGATCAAATTGATATAATGGGCAAATATCACAAGTGGGAAGAATTTCCAGTACCTCTGAGCCTTCCTCTCTTTTACCCTGTAGACACAGGTTGAGTGTACAGCTGCTGTGATTTTTCCCCCTAGTACTGTTTGAGCAATAATCAGACTACTCTGACTAATGTTTAGAGAGTCAGGAAAAACAAATAAGTGTGAAAGGAGCCCAAGGACTAACAAAGAGATAAATTTGAGAATTTTCTGCTGGAATTACCTGCAAATGAACCTCAGAGCTCTTAAGAATGGGATATGGAAGGGATTTTAGCAAGTGAAGAAAGAACTTCAATGAAGCAAAGAAAGCTTGGTGACAGAAGCAACACCTACAGGCAGTGAGACCAAAAAGAGAATGAGTCAATATGTGAGAAAAGAACAGTGTCAGGGAGTAAAACAACCAAAGAAAAAGTCATGAAGAAAGAAAGAAGATGAACAGGAATAAAATGTGATTGAAGACTACAGTTTTACTATGGACGATTTATATATGTGAAATCTTCCTAACAAGTACTGAAAGATTATTCCAGGCTGGTTAAACCTTCTTAGGGAAAATAATCCTGAGAAACAGACTGAAGGGGAGATTTATTTTGCGGTTTTATTGAATATAATGATAGAAATGGTACTGAACTCTTACCCTCAGAAATAAACGGTCTTTTCCTTTACATTATTTACCATCTTATTCACTATCATCTACTGCTCTATTTCTTGAGGGTCAGTAAAAATGAGAAAGTTTTTTGCATTATTGTCAAAGAACTGTAGGAAAATGCTAGCAAAATTGATATTTGTTGAGAAGTCTTCAAGTCAAAGTTAGTCTACGTTTTTTTGTGGTGCTCCCAGAACAGGTACATGGTATAGTAATACTCAGTAGCTGGCTGGAGGGATGGATGGAAAACACATGGGAGGCACAGATGCATTGTTAGGTGTGGGCATGAGGAGTTGAAATGTACTGCAAGAATTTTAATACCAAACAAGAAACAATATACATATTTTTCTAAACACAAAAATAGAAATCGGTGTTTTGCACCCACAAAGCAATTGAAAGGGATTGCTCATAAAGGAAGGATTTACCCAGAGAGGAAGGTAAAGCAACAGTCTAGACCATGAATAAAAGTCACATGGAGAAGGGAGAAACACCAAATATTAAATAAAAAATACAAAACATAGGAAAAAGTATAAGAACACCAACAATAAAGCCCCAGAACTGGTGGCTGCAGGAATTGACTAACCTTTCTCGTTCAAATCTAACCTCAAGGCAGAACATGAAAAATTGGCAAAAGCATTAATTTCAAGAAAACTGAGAGAGCTGACATCTGCCACAGCTAAAGAAAAAAAATAAACGCCTTTGAAATACTCAGTGAATTTAAGAGCAACAGAAAAATACAGCAATAAATCTTAACAGGATACACAAAATAGGAGCTTAAAGAATACAGTTCTTTAACGGTCTAACCTATTTAATGTCATTTCTTAAATGCCCAAATGTGTTAAACATTTTATGATACAGTTAAAGGCCCAATCTCTGTACTGAAGAATTCAATTTATATTTAAAGCACAGCTTAGAAAAAAAAAATCATAAAAAGAATTGGAATAGGTAGTTTCAGGCTACACTGTTCAGGTGGTTGTTTGTATGTGAAAAATCTTATCAGAAATTAATTTTAAATATAGGTTTAAAGAAGGAGAAGCTAATGAAATGAGTGAGAGAGAACAAAATAGACCCTACATTTCTAAAAATAATCAGAGACTATTAATTCTAAATAATCAGATTGGTGGAAAGTTCTGGAGCCTGTTACTAAAAAGGAAAAAGAATTGTAACTAGAAATCAAAGTTTAATGTAGCTTCACAGGTCTCTGACAGTTTGGTGATAGCAAGGAAGAAGTTTACTTCACAGTTTTTATGATGTGATGATAGGTTTGTTACAGCTTCTTCCACTAAAATATCTAATTCCTGTCCTGAGGAGTTGTTTGACCAAAACATTCTCTATTTCACTTTGGCAGGAAAGGAAAATAAATCTAAAAAAACCCAAAATGAAAACAAAACCCCAAAACTGTCTGGGAGTTATTATTACAACTAAACTAATATACATTTAGTGTTCTGAAAGGTTAATAATTTTCCAACACGTATCTCCTTTTAGCCTAATAACATCTTGCACTATCATCTCCATATATTAAATCTATCTCAAATCTCTGTGTCAGCCATATAGTTGAAGAAAATCACCATTCATGAAAGAAAGATGGAAAGGATCTTCTTCAAGTAAATATACACCAGTTTGCTATTATCCTGTAGTGGTTTAGCCCCGGCCAAAACAGCTAAGGCCCCACTAAGACTGTTTTTTTCCCCTTTTCCGAATTGAACTGTGTTACTAAACCCATAATAAGAAATGCTGGTAGAGGAGTAAAATTAGGCTGAGACAAGGTCAGAGCTTCTGAGTGATAAAGTGAATTTATTACAGAGTAAAAGGAGCGAGCAAAAACAAAGGAACATCTCCCAAACATTCTTTTCTCTGCCATCCTCATTCTTTTCTCTGCCATCCTCCCATTCTCCCCACCCCTTTCCCAAAAGCTTCACAGCCCTCTCTCTCCTCCTAGATCATAAGGGGAACCCGGGGAGGGGGTTTTATCTCTAATGAGTTTAGTCCTCAGATGCTCAGTTGTTTCTTCTTTTTAGCAATTATACCTGGAGGGGTCTCTCTCTCTCTCCTCCTCTGGCACCATAGCACGGTTTGCAGAAGTTGGCACGCAGCCCGCCCGAAACTGCTGCCGCTGTTTTCTCCCAAATTAGGCTGGTCCATACTTAGGGTGGGGGTGACTCAAAGCTTCTTTACCTCTCCGACTCCTGCAGTTCAACTCTTTTAGGAGTAGAAGCCGTTACTGACTGTGTCCATTCCTCACCAGACCAAAGCCCCTTCTGTAGGAGATCACTCCTTTTTACATTGTCTCTGCTTCATCTTTTGCCATCGGGCTGGTCTTTCTCTTAGGATAGGAATAAAACCAGGCTTCTTTTAACATAATTGACTCCCTTATTGACTCAGGAGTAAAGTCCTTGGTCCCCACCAGACACAGCTACTCTTGTGGGAGTTCACTCCCTCCTGCACCGTCTCCGCTCCAAGTTTGATTAAAGTCTCTCACCACAGGCTTTGAAGATGTATCAGTTCCGATGCTGCAGGAACCTCCTCCTCCATTGCTTCTCTTCTTTGGCAGACTGGCATCATTTGCTGGCTTTCATATCTGATGTTTCACTTATTTTCCCTAGTTATTTGCTGTACTCCTTCTCCCCTGCCTAATCTACTAACTACATGACTACAGGGTTACATGGCGCGCGCGTGCGTACTACAGAGATTGCTTCTTAAATGTACTGTCGCAGAGGCGTTTCTGTCCTTCCTAATTGGCCCAACTGTGGAAAACAGCACATCAATCTTCCAGGAGCCATCAGAGATAGGCCCTGACTGGACAGCTGTGGGAGCTTCTGGAAGCTCCTTACAGGAGCCATCTTTTGGCCCCTACCACACCCAAAAAGCTAGACCCCCCAAACTTCTCAAACCACGACATATCCAAATGCCAAGACACAAAACTTGACACTGCTATTCGATAAACGTTTTAAGCCAGTCAAGAAAACTTGATCCATTAAAGCCATTTCCCTACTTTTTGTGAGCTGAGTTCATCACATAGCTGGAAGCTGTTCCTATGATGTTTTTACCAGCTTTCCAGGCACAGGAGAGGAGCATCACAAGAGACTCCTCTTTGCATATGTCTTTCTCATCAATAGTGCTGAGAATTTCTGCCTAAAAGCCAGGAAGTCCTACAAATTCAGTCAGCCACCCCTGTTTTCCCCGAGCACAGAAGGGCCCCTGAGTGCAGAAGTAAAGGTATTTCTCCTGCCTCTGTGTCTCTGACCAAGGAACTTTCAGCAGCCAACCCTGTCACAGCAGGGCTGGTGCAAGGCCTAACAGGGTCCCCACTCCCACCTGCAAGCTCGCTGTCCAGCTCTCCAGCAGCCTTCCTCACCTTGACAGTCCATGCAGAGGTGGGCTCTTGGAAAGCTGGATCTGTTCACAGCTCTTTTGCAGCCTGATTCCATGCAGAGTTGTACAGCATCTCTGGGAAGGTGGTCCATCATGGGGGATGCCTCAGTGAGAGAGAAAAACAGGAAGTTCTTCAACTGATCTTACTACTAGTCGAAACATAATGAGAAATTATATCCTAAAGAATGTGAATGAATGTGAATCATGGCCAAAGAAGATGCCTGATTCTGGAGAAATTCATACTGCCTATCAGCAGTACTGCCTGGTGGCATTCTGCTCTTGCCTTTCGAAATTCACTTTCTGCCTCTTGATATGCATTGCATTGGGAACTTCCACTGCACACTTTACCAGGCAGCAAGACACCAGAGTGCTTTTGCAAAAATTGTCTGAGGATGACAAACTAATAAGATGAGGAGATGATGGTGGGACAAGGGGAAAGAACAGTCAAATTTAGCAAAAAATCAAGACAGAACAAAATTAATCAAAAAATCAAGGGATATGAGGAAGAAAAAAAATCTTTAATTGCCTATATACCAAGCTTAGAAGCCTTTTTAGTAAACAAGAGCTGGAATGGCTCATTTATGAGCATGAATTTGTCCTCGTTGGCATTACTGAGACTTGATTGGGTGATCTGCATGACTTGAATATTGAAATCACTGGTTGTAAATCTATTTAGGAAAGATGAAGTGGGGAGAAAGAGTGCAAAAAGACACTTCATGTCAAAAATGGCTCTTTTCAAGTGCTGACGGCATAGAAGCGACCAATATTGGAAGTTTAGTGGTGAAAATTTAATTGGCAAAGTACAAAGTACCAGCTGGGATTGGCTGCAAGTTACCACATTGCAGCAGGGAGCCAGGAGCTCAGGTGAGTACCTGCCTACAGTGCAGGAGGACTAAGTGACTGTGTAATCAGAGAGACTTCAGCCTAAGTGGCATATGCTGAAGAAATTCTGCTGGCAATGTTACAAATTTTACGGAATTTCAAAAAGTTATAGTAAAAATTTCTAACATATTACTAGGTAAAAATCATGGCTATATTAATACAAATGCCTAGATTTGCTGTTTGCACAGAAAACAAAGCCCAGTCAGCATTGATCCTATATTGCTTTAAGTGGGTTGATTTCAGTGAATTCATAGCAATTAAGAACAAAATTAAATGGAAGGGGGGGAATAGCATCACAATATAATGAGCATACATTGAAGTAGAAACTGGAGAAAATAGATAAAGGAAACAAAAGTAAAAGAATAGACAATCATTTTATAACGGGCCTCACCAGATTCAAGTAAATCAAGATTAATCAATTACAAAATTGAAAAGGCAATAAGACCTGCCATGGCTGCTAAGGTCAATAGGAAGAGAGACCATTTGGGTTTTTTAAAAGGATATTAAAAGCAAATAAAAGAGAAGAACAATATTAGCTTTGCACTAGCAGATGGGAAATGCAGAATAAAGAATAATAATGCAGGCAAGCCACGTGTGCTCAGTGCATAGCTCCATTCTTTGTTTAGGAGGGGAGAAAGTAGAAATTTTAGCATAAGGTGATGCTGAAGTACTTTCCATTCCAGTGATCACTCCAGAGAATTAAAAGGCAGTTAATAACAGTACGCATTTCCAAATAAAAAGATCCAGGTAATTTGCATTGAGAAGTTTTAGAAAAATCTGGTAAAGAAATTCTCTGGACCATTAATGTTGATTCTCAATAAGAACTGGAGCACAGAAAAGCCCCAGTGAAAATGAGGAAAGCTCATATTGTGCCAATATTCTAAAGGGGTAAATGAGATGACCCAGACAATTATACACCTGTCAGTCTAACATTGATCTGAAGCAAAATGATTAAACACCTGATATAAGACTCAATTAATAAAGAATTAAAGTAGAATAATTAATGCTGATCAACATGAGTTTATAGAAAACAGATCTTATCAAGCGAACTTGATGGCTTTTATTGACAAGATTACAAGTTTGGATGATGATGGTAACCATGTTGGTTCAAAAAGTTTAGACTTTTTAAGATAATTTTGAAGATTATTCAATTAGGAAAACTAGAAGGATGAAAAGTCAACATAGAGCATATTAAGTTAGTAAAAAAGGTAGCTAACTAATGTTTCTCAAACTGGAACTTTAAATGGAAAACAATCTCTGAGTATGTCAATAGCACTTTGTACAATCTACCATTTTAAATATTCCTATATAAAAGGAAAAACAAAAGAAATTGCTATGAACATAGTTTGAAGATGAAAAAATAGCTCCAGTGGCATGTTGTGAAGAGGGATGGCTTGTTCTATGCAATTTGGGTAACTTGGCAAGCTGAACTTAAAGAAACACTTATCTGAGCAGGGCAGAATGCAAAGTTCCATAGCCAGAAAATGACAAGGCGATTCAAAAGGAATCCATGAAGGAGCTTATCTCAGGAAACAGAACCAGAGAAGGAGCTCTAGAAGCCATGGGAGATGCACAAGATGGACAGGACATTTCATGAGGATGATGAAAGCAAAAGTGCTACGAGGTTTTTTGTATTTGAAAATTCCACATTCCTTAATAATACTGTTCACTTCCTTGGCCCACAATTCTAGAAAATATTGACCAGCTAGGGATGATTTAAAAACAAATCTGTGAAAATGACTGGAGGATTGAAAAACCTACCTGGTAGTATAACACACACAGAAACCAAGGCCTTTACCTTATCAGAAGGAAAATTATATATTGAAATGGCAACAGTCAAGAAAAGCTTATAGAGAGACGAAAACAAACTTTTTGATTTCTGAAGGCAACTTTTCATTGTTGCTGTTAGAAGCTGAGCAAGAAGCAGTTCTTTAAGAATAAGGTTTAGACTAGAATTAAAATGCAAATTTTAAATATTATGTCTTCTACTGGGTTCCTAGGATTTATTACAAAATGCTTTGTACATTCCTTGTTTTTAGAAAATTCTAAATCATATCTGGAACATAATTTCCTGAATTTAGTTCAATCAGAAATTAACCCAAGGAAGACTTAGGACCTCTTGCAGAAGGCCAATCTGGGTAAACAAAGGGACTCCATTTCACCTAGAAAGCCAGTAAAATATTATAAACAAACATAACCAGGGTTATTCTTTTCTCTGATCTGTTGTGTGAGTTACAAGACGACACACGATCTCAGGAAAACACTAGGGTTTTCCAAGACCAGAGTCCAGAGGAGATCATTACACCTGCTGCATGGCTTTTATTTTTCCTTCTTACGCTTCACTCTTCATGGAGCCCATTAAACCCCGCGTTAGGCTCAGCTGCCTCCCGTAGCTTGGCATCCAAACCCGCTCCCCCCGTCCCTCGGCGGCCGGAGCGGGGCGGTGCCGGCGGGGCGGGCAGGGTAGGCGGGAGCACAGCGGGCTGGGAATCTGCGAATCCACAGGCATCCATCCGCAAGGGCGGCCGGCGTCGGGTGCCGTGTCTGTACATGAACACAGTGCCCTCTCTTGACGGGTCTCAGTTTACAAAGAATACCAAGGTTCGGCTGCGGCTGAACACTATTAGAGCTCTTCCAACTGCTCAGATCTTTCCACAATGGCAGTACGACGGTTCATGCTATTTCTTCTATTTGCCCATCAAATTTCCTCCTTGAATAAGAGACATTGTTTTACCCCCTCCCCCTTTTTTTCTCCATTTCAAAGACCGTAGTCACACTTCTGTCACGGCTTCACTACAGAAAAAAGCATCCTTCTGTTTGTCAAACTTCAGGATTTTAGTTTCACTGGCAATCAAAATATTTGCTGAAAACAGAGCCTGTTTATTTCAAAATTGAGATATGTTAAAATAATTTTAAAATAGATGATATTAAATACAAACTTAATAAATGAAAATTAGATTTGACAGTGGCTTATGGAAAAAGCAACTTTCAAGAATATTAATAGCAGAACACTTAAAATATATTATTTATGGAAATAAATACATGATTTCATGACAAGGAAGAAAATAGAAAAAACAATGGTCACAAAGAATAATTTGACCTCCTCCTCACTGGCCAGTTTTAAATGTGAAAAGGAATTCCAATGCTATGAAAATTATTTCTCCCTTGTGTTACCTTGCCCTAGGCAAAATGAGAACACATTTATTTTCCAGATGAGGTATATAAGAAGCAGAATGTTTAATCGACTTGCTAAAGGTTACACAAGTTTATTGGAGACAGATAAGAAAAATCTACTGTGTGGATGTCCAAAGTACCCAACATATGAAGTGTTTCAAATCTCTGTACTCAGATCTACTGAAATGTAGGATCAATAATATTAAATTACCTATACAATGCTTTAACACCCACAAGTGAGAAAACATTGACTAAAAATAAAGTAGTGATAGCATTATTAGACTCTTTCTTTTTCCCTCAGAAAGACTAATAAAAGCACAGAAAATTACAGTGTTACTTAAAAAAAAAATGTTGTACAGTGTCCACAGAGAGTAATGGTAAGCCTTCAGATTGACAATTTTGTTAACCATGCTCCTTTGTGAAACAAGACAACATGGCAAAGGAATTCCTCCTCCCCTCCAATTCCTACTTTCCCCATTCTCCCACAGAAGGTGGAGCAGTCTGAGAAATGCCAGAGCTGCTGCATCCTTAATGTCTCTCCAGACTCGGTGGAAAACAAACTCAGCAGCAAGGATGCAGTGACAGCACTTGGCTGCCATTGATCTGTGGCCCCAGAGCAGGCTTTTTCCTGCTTGTTGCACTGCAGCTGATGGCCCAGGAAGGTCAGACACCCTTGGACACTACTCTGCTGAACCTTGTGCTGCAGCCCACTGCAGGAGATCAGCTGAGCACCTGGGTGCAACACCCCTCAAGATAGGTTCAGCATTCATCCTCATGTACAATTCACTATGATTTTCTACTAGCATTCATAATGGAAGGTATGTGATGGCTACATTGTCCACAAAGTCAGTTAGTGCCAGAGTGCCAGGGACCCATCATGCTCTTCTTCAATCTAACAGCTTGATGAGCTTCCCCATCCGATTCCCTTCACATTTGGAAAACTGGTTTGTCCTTTGCCTCCCCACAAGAAGTGAGAATGCCACTACTGTTACCTCATCCACTCATTATCAGTAATAAAATGACCAGAAAATTCCCTTACTGGTTAGTATTGCTAAATAGTAATGATACATCACATTATTTCCAAAATCTACTCACTTAGAATCAGTCAAGAAACTTAATACACTAAATGAATGGATTATCCTTATTGCTGCTGTTACATCTCATCTAAAGTATGAATATTGTTGAATAAGAAAGTAAATCTTATTCTTCTCTTCACACCAGTTCCAGTGACCCAGTATTTCTGTGCAGAGGGGAAAGGGAGCCTGTTTTTGTTTCCAGTAGCCAGAGTACATGACACGGCCTCAGATCTCCAGCACAGGCTGGTAGGAATAATGGGTTTTGCAAATAAGAGCCAAGGACTTTTTCATCATTGTAGCAGCTGTGCTGTATCACTAGGCTTCCCATTCCTATTTTTCATTTCATTCATGAAAGGATGCCCCTCCTAATTTATCTCACCCTCTGGCTAGTTGTTGTCTGGTGACTTTTACAAGTCTTAAATTCATGCCTGAAAGGGATAACACTTCTCTTCTCATCCAGTTAAAACAAAGACTTACTTAGAAAATGTACACATTTAAACCTACTTAATGTTTCACATATCATTATTTTCAGTAGAAACTGCTTCTTCGTTAAATGGTTTTCAGGCATCAGACTATTATATGACAGATGATTTTGTCACTATGCAAAATGTGAAACCTGTAATCAACTTGTTATGGCATTTCAAAAAAGTATGTGACAGTAAAATAAGTAAACTGTCATTTGGGCAATCAAGTCTTGAAATCCTGCAGGAGGCAAAAAAAAGTACCTGACACTCAATCTTCATGGTAGATATGATGTTCAAAAAAATCATTTAATACTGCTACAGTCTTAGAAGTTTGAATAGAATTTTTATTGCAGTGTGCTTAAGCCCATAATAATTTTGTATTATGTTTTAATCACTTATTTTCCCCCCCTAATTGATTTTTTCCCCAGGTAATGTATACGCACGTCACACAGCAATGTCTGCTCTGTTAACAAGGTGTTGGTTAAATTGAAACAATAATTTACCTTTACTATTGATGAAAACATTATCAATTACACAGCATTTTCAGACTGGTTTGATACAAGAAAGGATACAGTAGGTAGAAGCCCAAGCTGATTTACTAGCACCTGGGACAGCCTGAGTAGATGGTGCTGGAGGTGGCAAGCTCCTACATGGCTGGAATGTTTGGGATGACGCACCACTGAACCTGTGCTGTGCTGGCTTTAACAGATTTCACATAAAAGTTTTATTAAAGGAAAGGGATATACAAGCTATGGTTCTTAATCTGCTTGTGGCCCTTCCTGCCAGTCTGTTTGGCCTGCGGCTTGTTCTCACAAGTCCTTGTTCTCCCCTGTGGCTGCAGGTTTGATGCAGCAGGCTGGCAGCTGCAGCCCTCCTTGGACTTTCCTTTTCCCCTGGTGCTCCCCTAGGCTCAGGGAAGGACCAGGCTAGGGTCACGCTTAAGAACAGTTAATAAGTCCTGTCAAATCACAAGGAAGGCACTCTGGGGGACACAGGCTTTCACCATTATGCCACTGAAACACGATCCCTCTCACCTCCAAAGAGCAGCCACCATGGATGTACAGGCACTAGCAATGAGCTCTCATATCTGGAAATGTAAAATGAATCTATAGCCTCCCATTTCCAGTCATTAGTGACAATCACAGATTTTGGAACCAATCTCCTCCCAGAAATGAGTTATAGAAATAGGAATAAAATTACCCTTGATTATGAGAAAAGTGAAGGGAAACAGGACAACCTATTTGTATGTGTTTGTTTTTCTTTTTTCCCTTTTGGCCTCTTTATGATTACAAACCAACTGGTGAAATCATTGTTATCTGCAAGTTAAGGTTTTGCATGGAATAACCTTCAGTGAAGAGCACTGCACAGCCTGCCTTCAAAAAAAATGGTTTTGTTTTGACAAAGTTATGAATATTTGGAAATTACTCACTGAGAACACACAATAGGCCTTTTGTTAAGTCTAACTGGGAACCTAAAAAACAGTATTACTGTGTGTACACAGCAGATTTTGCTTGCATGCTGAAGCTGCAGGGCCCAAAGAACAGGCTTAGACTGGACTGGAAAAAGTCCTGAGCATTTGACCCAATGAGACCTGAATGTTGTGGCTTACCTCGAGTGCTCTGGGAGCAGTCTAATATGGATTCAGTGCTTCACTCATCCTTCCCCACCTATTCTACATAGTCATGCCATAACATTTTTTACTCTTCCAATATATAATTTGTAGCTTCCTTAGTTGCACAGAACAAGCAAAGGCAAGCCCACAGCAAGCCTAACTGTTGTTAAGGGGAGGAAGAGTCATCTTTGACACCTTAACGGTGGGTTATGGCAGGAGATTCTCACAAAAGACCCAAGTGTCACTACTGTCAATAAGCTTAACAGAGTGGGAGGAATACCTTGCTCTTCAAATCTCAGCTTTTGTGAAGGTTCATGATTGGAAAGGTAGAAAGACTGGAACAGCAGCAGATAGAAACAATGACAGCGGCAGCACCAGAACTCAGACAAACGTCAGGGAACAGAGCAGTTCACACAACTTCCTTCTTTGACTTCATCTGCCTCTGCTGAGGCCTCATTCTGTTCCTGAATGATGTTTCCAAGCAGCTGTGGCCAAAAGCAAAGATAGGACAAAATGCAGTCCATACCTGTATACCTGATATTGTAGCACAGAGAAAAAAAGGCTACCCATCCACTGCTGAAAAATGGAGCACAGACAACTCAGAGAAGCCCAAAGAGGTTAAACAGATAAAAGTGAAATGAAAAAAGGAAATTGGTGTGGATAAGCCACAAACCAGGGGAAACTGGGTAACAGTGACAGAAAGAGACACAATTACTTTGAAGGTACTTTGGAGAAGGCAAAGATGTAGAGATTCTTAATACAATGCAAAGTTATAGGAAAAGGTATTGAGGCAAAAAAGGATCAGGAAGTTTCAGGAAGTTGTAGGAATCCATGGAGACCATAATTTTGGACTCTGTCATTACTGCCCACATTTTCCTTAGGAAATCTCCCACTGTAGTAAACAACCAGATCAGTGATGGGCACAGAGAGAGAACTTGTGTTTGCTTTGTCTCAAGAGTCTAAACAAGCACAAGTTGCCCTGTTAGCTTTCCAGCTGCCAGTCTCAGATAATGAAATACACTCTTCTTGCCACTGCCAGTTGTACCAGAAGACAACTGCTGTGCGTAAATTGAGTTTTCCACTTTTTTTGACCACCTTGACTCCTTAGGGTTCACTACACTGGAAGAGATTACTACACAATGGCTAACATGCCTGTGATGAGACAGAAGTAATTACATGGCAACTGCAGAGTCTCTTGTTCCATCTCGTGTAGTACAAATCTAAAGCTTAAGCAACAAAATTGCCAGGTAATACTTGCACAACAATGTCATTTTTGTAAAATGTACCAGTACAGGTTGAGGCCTGACATGCTTGAAAGAAGCTCTGTGGAAAAGAACCTGGGGGTCATGGTGGACAAGCTGTCCATGAACCAGCAGTGGGCCCATGTGGCCAAGGCCAGTGGAATCCTGGGTTGCATTAGGAAGAATATTGCCAGCAGATCAAGGAAGATGATCCTATTCCTCTACTCAGCCCTGGAGAAGTTGTATTTGCTGTGTCCAGTTCCGAGCTCCTCAGTACAAGAGAGACATGGAGCTCCTGGAGTAGGTCCAGAGGAGAGCAACGAAGAGCATTAAGGCACTGGAGCATTTCTCTTAAGAGGAAAGGCTGAGGCAGTTGGGCCTGTTCAGTCTTGAGAAAAGATGACTGAGAGGGAACCTCACAATGTCTGTAAGTATCTGAAGAGAGAGCGACAAAAGGATGAAGCCAGGCTCTTGTTGGTGGTACCAAGGAATAGGACAAAAGGCAATAGGTAGAACCTGATGCACAGGAAGTTCCACCCGAATATGAGGAAGAACTTCTTTACTGTGCCTTGACTGTGAACTGGAACAGGTTGCCCCAAGAAGTTGTGGAGTGTCCCTCACTGGAGATATTCAAGAACTGTCTGGAAGCAATTTTGTGCCATGTGCTCTAGGATGACCCTGTTTGAGGTGTGAGGTTGGACCACACGACCCACCGTGTTCCCTTCCAACCTGACCCATTCTGTGATCCTATAAATGCAGGCATGGTATGCTGAAGAAGTCAAAAAATGCTGTTTGAGTCCAGAGGTACCTGAGCTATTCCCTGCCACTTGCTGGACATCTCTCCTTTCTGCTCCACAGCTTTTTGTTCTCAGATACAGCTCTCCTTAGTAGTTGCCTCCTTAGATGATGAAGTGAGTATGTTTGCTGTGTTTGGTACTCCTTGTGACCACTTATTTGACTGGTCAATGCTGCTTCTGACACCACACAGGCTGACAAGCAGAAGAATGTACTTATTGAGTAGAAGACAAACACTGTCACCTTTTTGTGTGTTTTGCCTCCCTATGAAGTGTTCATTACATTATAAGAATTTTAGGAGTTGTAACTGATCATTTGACAGCTTGCCAACTATTTTGACAAACTCACTTATAAAGTGAGACACAATCTACACGGGGTTCTAAGCTTCCAGAGAGCTTCCAGTTTTATAGGATATTTGTGCTGCAAACATCCACGTGCTCAGAAAATCCAGTGACATTCCTCCAGTTCATAATTGTTGATGTCATTGATAAAACTACCTCTATTAACGGGCAGCTCAGTAAGAGTGACCTGATCCAAATGCAATGTCAAGGTGGTTGCTGATGACACAGCAATTAACAAGCTTTGGAGGCTGACTGACACATAAGATCTTGACATATAATTTCCCACCAACTTGATGTATTCTGAATGCTTTTAACAGATCAGGAAGGCTGGACCAAGTCACTAAGTGCAAACGTTCCTCATCATAACGGTGGGCAGAACCAGTTCCCTGAAACCAATTATAATTTTTAAAAAAATTTGACCAGTCTTGTCCTTCTTTTCCTGCCTGTAGCTCCCAGCCTCTGCTCCGGATCCCTCCCAGTCTTCCAGCTCATATTCTTCAGATCTACCTCCCGCTGTGACCGCTGCTCCGGGTGGGAGGGACAGCGGTGCGGCGGGCAGGTGGGGGCCTCCGTGTCCTCGGCGGTCCCGGGGCGCTCTCCCCGGTGCCGGCCGCCGCGGAGGAAGGGCCGGCTGGGGCGGCT
>VZRZ01001321.1:333531-391910 GCA_013398175.1 Climacteris rufus
GGTGGGAAGGCGGCGCCCGCGCTTTGGGCGAGGAGGGGACGCGGGGGCCGGGATGGGGATGCTCGGGAGGCGGCAGGGTGGGAAATAGGGGCTGTGTTACAGGTAGTTTGGTGGGGACTCTGCCAGGGAGGCTGCTGCGTGCGCACGGCGGAGTTAATAAACTCGGGCAGTTCTCTCAAGCATTGAGTCAAGTTGGTACCTGGTTTCCTTTGCCTGGCCCTGTGTAAGGCAGGGACGCGTGTCAGGGGTGATGCGCAGCTTGCAAACAGTTTGCCATGTAGGTGTGTGTCTGTGTGAAGTTGTCACGCCTGACCTCTTCTGCAGATGTGTATTTTTTTTCTTTCAGACTTGTTGTCCAGTGTATGTTAACAGTGTATTATTATGTTGCTACAGAACTAAACCATATATTTGTATTTACCTTTGGAGGAGACATGTGGCACCACTTGTAAGCTCAGCTACCAGCGAAACTAGTCTGAGTTTAAAAAGTAGACACCGAGATACAATAACAAAGAAGCTGCCTAAAAATAGATCTACTTAGCAAGATGGTTAGGCTGTGCAGTTGTATTGTGTCACTTTCAAAGAGGCTGGGGTTAAAGTTAAGATACTCGTGTCCCTTCCTGTAATGTATACATGGATTATTTAATTGTTGTGAAATCGGATACATGATGTAAGGATTTCTGTGGATTTGGATGCAATGATACATGGATAAAGACCTATCAATTGAATATGCCCTATTTCTTATTTTCATCAGACAAATGTTCATGTGCTGGCAGAACAGGTGCTGAAAGCACCTTTTTAAAGCAGTTAACCTTATAGCAGAAAGGAAATATTTCATGTTACTCCATCCCTCTACCTCTTACTGAATAGTTTTGCTGAGAAAGTGTAAGTCAGTATCAATAGCAACCGGCATTGTCGCCAATTTCTTTCCTGCAGACAGGTACTAAGAGAACTACAGAAGAAGAAAAACAATAGATTTCAGGGACCAAAATCAGTAAAACAATATGCAGGAAAGAAAAGTCTGTTAGCAGATCAGAAATTCAATATGCCTGTGATCTTTTTATCATTTGCCATCAACCTTTAATTCTTTTGTATTCCGGAAAACACTTTATTTGTACATGCTGTTCTCCACCTAAGTTATCTAATTCTTTGTAACTGGATGTATCTTATCAGACATGATTTATTCATGCATATTGTCTAAAACAGAGTCTTGAATAGAAGTAGTGAATCTTGAGTGGAATGGTAAGAATGTAGCCTTTTCCAGCAATTTGGAAACATAGAAATTAATGACTGAAGTTCTTCAGATCCATTTAAGTTTCAGAGGCATACTTTTTTTTTTTTTCCTGCAAGGGGAACAAAAATGGCTTAAATTGTACATGTTACAGGGCTTTTTGTTTTGTTTTGTTTTCTTAAATGCGTTTAACAACCCGGAGGTAATGATAACTAGAGAATATGCTAGGATGTTAAATTGTTATTGTTTTAAGAGTCTGTGAAGGAAAACATATTTGCTAACTCATGATGACAAAAAGTACATGCAGAACTCATAAAAACATCAACAGAAATGCCCTGTAGGAATGTCTCAGCAGGTGGATGACCAGGTAAGCTAATGTAGAATTGTGTCATTACTTTCTACATGAAACTGTCTACAAGTGGTTGTAAACTAAGGGTCAAATAAATATATTTTGTAAAAAAAAAATGCTGTTTTCTGGAGTAGCTTAGGGAAATTTTTAACAGAATCATAAACTGAAACCTAATTTGAAAATTTTTATTGAGCAAGAAAAGGATGTGCTAGCAGCAGCACAAACCTCTGAATCACACTTGGCCTATGTAATGACATTTAGATAGGTTAAGAGCAGGAATAATCATTTAAATGAGAAAAAGGAGATGGAATGGAAAAAAACCTGTACATTTTATTAAAATCACGTGTCATATTCCTTCATGTGCCATGTACCATCAGATGGGAATAGGTTATGAGTTTTAAGTCAAGGAGATTTAACTCTCCTCAGTAGGCCTATGGGTGATTAATCAGTTGTCACTACTTTTTTAGGTAAAGACCACTTAAAGGAGCAAATGCTGTCAAGATTCATCCCAGAATTAATAGCCACGTTAATGCAGATGCAAATCAAAAACATAGGACTTGAGGAGATGGGTGTGGGAAGCATTTCTACAATGATAACCATACTTAAAAGAAAAAAAGCATAAAACTTATAATTTGATGATTATGTGTTATTGGTACCTGGGATTCAATTTTTAAATGGTCATATTTGAGCAGAAAGTATACTTTTGTTTCAGGAAAAAAAGTTGGTAAAAATAGAAGTTTATTTCATTTTATAATGTAAATATGTTCTTCTGTCCCTACAAAGTTAGGGTGTGGTGATCTAATTGGTCTTTGTAGGCACTGCGCAATAAATAATATTATGGAATACTGCAGTTCATTACCAAAGCTGTTGCATATTGTACATATATAAATGATGTAGATGTCACGAATGGATAAAAAAAGTGGTTGTTTCAAATACTGGTGCACAAGTAGAGCTGCATTAGCTTGAGAGACCCTGCACAAGCAGAATTATTTTCATAAATGCATTGTAAGTGCTTACAGTTAAGGCAACATACTGTATACCATCAGATTATCACAAACCTCAAGGAATGCTTCTGCTCTCAAGGGCATACTGATCATTGCTCTCTGCTTATTAACATACATATACCTTCCTGGTTTTGCTCTCATTTGTACTATGGAAAACGACCTTTGACAGCTCATTTTCCTCTGCATTTGTAGCCAATGAGAAAATTAGCAGCAAGTAAGAGCTTATTTTGCTTATGTTAGGAACAAGGCATTGCCTTCTGTATACAAAAATAGTTATATCAAAATATATTTTTATTTTTTTAAGATACTAATTTTGGTCTCTTTTGTTCTTTTCCCTTCTGAAGAGATCCCTGAACAGAGGGGCTCTGATGTTTTGTTGTTGTATGGTAACTACCCTGGTAGCAATGAATGAATTCTCTGCTATTGCATTTTGTCCTTTAAACCTCTTTATTTTTGGGTGTCTCTTTTTCTATGAATAGCTTACATCAGTAACACTAATATCTCGTTGCCTAGTCTTTTTAATAGCAGGCGCAGCAAAGGTGAAACTGCCAAGATTATTGTGCTTTCTGGAAGTTTTCAAGAGCCCCACGGAAACCAGTTTGAAAGTTTCTTCCTTCCCTCTGTTGCTGCTTGGGAAAACTTGGAGCATGGCAAAACAGTAAAAAGTACAGCATGTTTTCAACTTAGAAGGTCTCCCCCTAAGTGCAATGATGAGAAAGGACAACATTTCTCATAAGGAAGCTTTAATTCCCCAGTAATCATTGCCTTATTGTTTCTCTTCACCAGACAAAGATTGCCATTCTCCCAAGACTAATTAGATGACAGATAATTCAGCCTTTACACTCCCTCCTCTCAGTTTCCATCTGAATTTACTAAATTTATTTATATAATTACTTCTGTACAATTTGCCTGTTATGCCTGTTCTTTTCCTCCTTTTTTTTAAGTAAATTGGATTGCAGTTCAGATTTTCCAAGTATTAAAAACTATATAAAATTTGTAAACAAGCCCAATATATCTAAAGGGTCAGTTAGTGATTCTGGGGTACTCAATCTGATGCTCTAAAGAATCATTGTATTATAATGTACATATCCCCAAATCCTTGGAAACTGGTGTCTTTCACAAGTACCAATGATACTTCTAGTCTCTCCCTTCCCTTGCTGACACCTCACAGCTGGGGCCATAACCACTCTGACACACAACCTGGTGGTGACTCTTTGTGAACTCATTCTGTGACAGTTCTGGCTGAAGCCACTGTCCAAGTCTATCATAATAGCCAAGCAGAACAAAAAAGACACCAGATTTGGTTGCTTTTGCTAAGAGGCCAGATCCTTTGAGCTAATGAGAAAAAGATCAAAATGCTGATAGTTTGTATAGAATGTCCTTGTTCTGTACTTTTTCCACAAATGAGTAATGTTAATGAAGAGAAGATTCAAATATTTTGTTTTGAAAATTGTATCAGCTGAGGTAATTTAACTGTGGTACTGATGTCCATAGACATGTATTTAATTGCCTGTTGAACATTGAGATACATATTTGTTCTGCAGCAGGTAGAGTGGTGGAACCCAGGAAATGAATCATACAGACTAGTATGGGAAGTAATATCTACCATATTTCTACTATGACAACAGATGTCATGAGAGATACCCATAGTCTGTATTGCATGCTTGATATAAAACTGAAGAGTTTCTTGTACTTTTCCAATTCTCCCTTGCGTTATTAAAGATCAGTACATGTAACTACAGAGAACAGAGCTTGGTACTTGGAGAAAAAGTGTGCCATAATGATCAGTCCTGTAAAGTTTAGGTTTGCCTTTTTAAAATATGAATGGCAAACATTCTTATGCTCATTCAAACACTTCAGGAGTGATGATCATGACAAGTTCTAGTCTATATCACAAATCTAGCTAGGTTTAATACAGTTTAATACCATGAATATCCCTACTGGGAGAAAACCTCATGTTTTAACTGTTTGGACATTGAATTGTCTCAGGACTTTCAGAGAATGAAGTTTGCTGGCTTAAAGCTCAGGTCCCACTGAGACCAAAGCAAAGGCATTCACAGCAGATACACCTTAGGTTTAGCTACCCTGAAGTATTATGCAATAAAGAAGATATTGGTGTTAATATAGGGTCTTACACCATGCATAGTGTCAGGGTATTTTCCGATAGCAACCAGACTACATAGCTAGTGGACACAGCATGTCTATTTTTTAATCTTTTTTTCATTTTTGTTACAGGGAAGTTGTAGTGAAATTTTTGGAGTTTGCTTTTAATTGCTGGGTTTTGGGGAGAGTTTTCTTTTTTTTTTTTTTTACATGTGTGTTTTGATTGTGTTTCGTGGTCACTGCAGTCAATGGTTTTCTATAGCAGCTTTAGGAGAGAAGTGTCTGTGGTGGAAAATTCTGATGACATGTACATGTTCCTACATTTTTTGCTAGGGAAAAGGAAATGAAAAAGTGGGCTTTTCTTGTGGAATGGAAAATGATGTTGCTGCTGTGCTTAGTCTGTGGATCTGTAGTTTTACTAGTCTGCAAAGAATAGAAAGAATGGGTTTCTGTGTTTTGTATAGTACTTAAATATAAGTGCTGCCTTTGAAATTGTGACTATGTCAACAACTTGTGTTTATCCTTTCTTTAAAGTCCTGCTCCTTACTTTGTTTCTAATTTGATAGGAAAGTGATAGTTTCGTTGTATCCAAAAACCTGTGATCCTACTAGCAATGAAAAAGAAACAGTCCTGTGAATAGCAGACTTTCATCAGATCTGTGTTTGAGACCCATTGTATAATACTAAGGAGTAGATTTTGAGGTATTGCTGGAAATATATAAAACAGGAACTTGATCAGGAATTGAGAGAACTAACATCTCTTGTCATGAGAAAATATGTAGCAATGTTTTTAAGTTTGGTAGAAAAATAAACACTTCTTTTAATTCTGTTTTTGAAATGAAATACCAAGGTTTCATAACCAAACTGGCTTTTTCTTCCTTGTAACTTGAGAACAAAAATGGTGATGAATGTAAAAATTGATGTCAGAGGTAACAGTCCATGATATAATTTCATTTTAGTGGCTTGACATTCACTGTGAATGGTGCAGTATTATTTTTCATAGAAGTATGAATGTATAATAATGGTGAGTAACCAGTCATGCACTTCAAGAAAAGCAGAATATGTTGTTTTAAGTTACAGGAGTAAAAGATTTAAGACCACCTCAATAACACCTTTAATTCACTGCTTTTTGAAGCTGGACTCCTTTAGAGTTCAGTTCAGACTCAACATTCCAATACTGTGGTGTTTGGTAGGAAGGAAAGCTTTGACTAGATTAAGAAAAGTTGAATTTACTACCTGAACATAGGTACCTAGAATATCTGGCTAAGTTACTGTTCTTATATAGCCATGGAAAAAATCTGTGACAGCAGAAATTAATTTTGTATTGACAGAGATTTGAGCTAGCACCTTGAATGATGAACACAGGATGTGGTTTTGTTTTTTTTTTCTTATTTTTTCTGTTCCTTTACAAAAAGCACAAAGTAAGAATTAGAAAATACACCAAAAGCTCACTGTAGTCAGTCTGTAGTCACAGAAGGGAAATGTCTCATTTTGTAGTCAACAGAAAGGAACAGGTTCTATGGTTCAAAACAGAAACATAATATTTTGAGTTGGTAGTGACTTTACTGTCTCAGACTGGGCAGTGAGAATGTACACAGTGCAAAGTGCAGCAGATAGGGTTTGAAAACAAGTATATGGTGAGTTGTTCCTGGAAAGAATTTAAATCCTTATGGGGTCTTCTCAATGTTACAGTGCATTTGATGACACAGATGCCAACATCCAGTTTCAGTTAGCATGAAGTTTTTAGAAACTCCTCTGGGCTTAGGGACTGGTGAGATTCAGACAGTGTTTGCTGTGGAGTCTGATGTCAGTGAACTATTTGTGTACACCAGTATACTCCAAACTATGTTTTTGGTCCCATGGTCCCACTGAGCTCAAGAGATTATCCCAGGTGTAAAATGCCGAAAGAGACAGCTGTTCCCAATGGTGTTTTATAAAAGGTATGTCAGAAATTTTGAATTTTTACAGGATTTTACTTAAAGTTCTGAATTTCAGTGACATTTTGTGCAGAATAACAACTGAGTATTTTCAGATTTGGATGGGGACAAGAGTATTGATGATCTGACTAATTCAGAATAGTCTCTCTAGGATTCCTTGTGGTGTTCCAGAAGAAGCACTTATCAGGGGATAGGTTAGAGTGCCTAAAGTTGTTTCTTGCCCTATACTGACCATTAGAGTTGTACCTTAAATAAAATGGTCCTTCAGCTAAAGAAGTCTTTTTGAGACTGAGAGAAGAAACATCACAGACCCATTGTATTATGTTAGCCATTCACAGTACTTATTATTTATATTTTCCTCCCTCTTTCATTTTCAGTAGTTATTTTACTGAGGACTTTCTGATTTTAGGGAAAACTATGATCTACAGACTCAGAAATGCTGTTGTGGAAAGGTATTTCTGTCTTCATTGACTGTCAAGAGAAACTAAGGAGCCTACTTTCACTAGAACAATGTCAGCCTTTGTGCATATTCCCTTATGATGCCCTAAAATGTGATGCTAAAATCACATGGATAAAACCAATTTATGCTCACTTTGGGGTTTGGATGATTTTCTGTAGCTTCCAACACAAGTGGGGAAGACAGGGAACACTGTAAATAAGGTATGATCATAAAAACTGTGCTGAAAATACAATAAATTGAAAGAATCAGATAGTTTATTATCATCCAGATTAGTCTTCATTTATTTTTTTATTATGGTGAGTGAAAGTGAGGGGCTGTTGAGTGTTACCTGACTTGTAAAGTAGAATGGGCACAATAGTTGAAATGACATTTTCTTGCCCCTGTGGCAAATAAACATTTCACAGTTCATTATTTTATGTCCTCTCCCTGGTTGTACATGTACCAGCTGGATGGCATCTGAGAATCGTTTAAACATTTTATCATTCATATAACCCTCTGATGGAAATGACATTTAGAAGAAAAATTACTGATTTCTGTGTTCACTAAAAAGTAAACATGCATAGCTAATGGTTCTATTCACCACAGATCATACTTATGCATTTTTAATAAAAACTTGATTTTAATTCATACATAACTTATGAGAAATGTTTATCAGTTTAGGGATCTGCTGATTCCCACTTAAACATTTACATGTATCAGGATACCTTGGAAATATCTTTCATTTGAGGCTCAGATTAAGGTAACTGTTTAATGGACAACTTGCTTCTCTGCTGCCTACGTAATGATGTAAAGTATATAGGCAATGCTGATTATTATGCTGATTGCTGAAAATGGTAAAAAATTCCATTTATTTGACATAAGTGAATCTCATATTTTCCTCTGCTATTTGAAGTAATAGCTTTCTAATGTTGGAATTTGGGGCAGCAGTGTGTGTAGGGGGTGTTCTTCCTTTTTTTTGAAGTTGGTTTGTTAGGCAATATCTCTAGTGGCAAGTCACCAGTTATATGTAACTGGCAAGTTACCAGTTATGTGAATGGGAATAGGAAAAGTCTGTCGTATTCTATATTCATACCATAACAGATTGAGTTCTGGTTTCTTCCTCACCCTTCTTTTCTTATGAAGGAATTCTCATTAGCAGAGTTTTGTACAGAAAGCAGCATGTGAGCTTAATTCTATTATTTCTGAGAGGTATGTTGAAATGATGATGCCTGTCATGTTTATATGTCACATCACCTTTCAGAAAGCAAAAAATGCAGAACCATTTTTAGATGGTGGGAGAGACATTCATGCTGTCTCATTTAAACATGTAATGAAGTCTCTGAACAACCTTCTGGAAGTGGCTGCCTCTTCGTTGACTGTACAGGCCTCTCTTCTGGATGCACCTTTATTTACCTCATATAGTTAAACCTGCTTATTTTTTATGATATCTTTGTACTAAAGAAGAGAAGATAGACTGTCAAACTCATTTGTTAGAATTCAAGCAGAACATAATTTAGTGATACATAACATTTCTTGTGGATGAATGGAAGTCATGCTAGAGGCCTAGAACAAGGGTCAGAGGGCTGCCCCTGTTCACCTTGAGTAGCATTTACTGTCACTCTGAGTGATGCCACAGTAGTGAATTAAATTGATGTACAAGAACAAGACAGTATTAAGAGCTAGAGGGTCTTGAATCTAAGGTACTGAGTAATATTTGTGTTAGAAAGCTAAACTGTCTTAGAAAATTACATAATTCCTCTCCAGGTGATGCATAGTATGGGTCAATTTACCGATTAAAGATTCCTTTAAACTTCTTCATAGACAGACTACTAATTTGCCCTCAACAAGTATATTCTTCTCATTTGAAGATAAAAAGCTTTTGTGAGGAGAGGAAGATAGATGCTGCAACGTCTCTTTAGAACAATGCATGTCTCTTTGAAAAGCTATTCTTCAATAATTAAACAAAATGTGAAGTTTGCAAATTTTTGCCATGACCGACAAAGGCTTAGCATTTTTCATTATGCTCTGGCCACAGTCTTTGTGGTAGGGTGTTCTATTACAGAGCACAGAAACAAAAGGAGAAAAAACCCCGTTGTGTCTCATTGCTGCCTTCACAAAGCCACAAATACATTAAACTCAAGATACTGTTCATTGTGCTCTTGAGCCATCAGTGACAAAGGTTCTGTGACTACCACTGAATATCAGGGAGTCATATGTCATTACATCACTGTTCAAATTGGCAGAACAAATAGCAGTAAAAAAATGAAAACATTGGCAGCTAAAGGAATGCAAAACAGAAAGTGGCTTGTCTGAAAAAAAAATGCTATATAATTTAGATATTCTTTTTGTCATAAGTTTTAAAGTTGATTTTACCTTTTTTCTGTCTTTTTTTTTAAATTTATTTTTGAGTTCCTGTCCACGCCCATTTCATGCCCTTGAGGCCAGTTAGCTTTTAGTTTCTTTGACACTTGCAGCAGTCACAGGCAGTGACAGCAGCTTGGTAACAAGCCAGATGATGGCACTGGTTGTGTTAACATAAGATATGGGCTTGTGTATCCTGAAAACAGAGTTCATTGTCTTGGATTTTATCAGACTGTCTTTCCTGAATGTGAAGCTGGCAGTAAATTTGGTACTTGCAGAAGGAAATCCACAACAAACTGGAACTGGATGCAGTATTCAGCAATGTTCCTAAAAATGCCTATTTCTAGGCCTGGCAACCTCTCAGACTATTTAGAGGGGCTACTGTCTGGTAGAATTTTTTTTTCTTTCTTTCTTTTCTTGCAAATGAAAGCCATCACCCAGTGGTAGGGTCATAATGGCAGGTACAAAACAAAAGTTATTGGCCTCAGTGACTGGAAGAAATGTCTGTTCTGCAGTGTGCTAAACTGTGCTTTTTCAGATGCATAATAAAACTTATTTATGGACACCGATAAAGTGTTATCTGTTGTATAATATCACAGGCATAAGGATAATAACAAAAGACTGCTGGTTTAGTAAGCTCTGTTTGCTGCAGAAATGTGCTGTTCTTTGTGAACTGGAATTAAAAAAAGAAGGGAGAATGTTAGGGGTTTTTCCTGGTTCCTGGTATTCGCAATCATTTCCGCTTTGCAGCGTGCTTATAAAGACAATTATGTGGGTCCCATGTCAGTATCATACTTGTCATGACTAGTACCTTATTAGAGGACAGCTGCTGTTCTCTGCATATATGTAACTATCACTGATGATAATAGAAGTTGTGAGTGTAACCCTCCTCTGCATTTCACCAGTGGAGGATGCTGGAGCTCTCATGCTTTCAGTTAATGACTTAGCTATAAACACAGGAACAAAATAGCGGTGGATCTGGGACTGTTCAGATGCTTTTTCAGAGTTCAGTGCCTGTAAGGAGGTTTTGAACTTCCAGCAATTATTAGTGGGCCTTTGTAATGAGTGAGTAAGAAAAGCACTGTCCAAACGCACAGCATCTGAGTCTTTCAGAGCATGCTGAGTGTCTTCACTAGAAGGCCAGGTACTCAGGTCCCCATCAGCCCAAGGAAGCTTGGTGGCACAGGAGGTATTTCCAACTTGTAAGCATTTTGTGCTAACTCCTCTGTCTCTCTCTAATTCCATCAGGATTAAAAAAAAAGGGGGTGACCAGCAGATTTTTCCAAAACTATTCAGGTGCCTTAATGGTGCTTTGGCAGCTGTCACTTCTACTGAGAACTGGACTGAATTGGAGCAAAGGACAATATAGAAGTGGCACAGTGCCATCATAATGCTGTTAAGAACTAATGTAAACTCAACTGGAGAAAAGCATTTGCAGTGAACAACAAAGTTTATTGACCATGGCAAGCCCAAGAACATATTCTCAAGAACCACCTCTTGGCATTTTAGCTATTGTAATGAGCTGCATATGTAAATCTGTAAGCACTTGCTTCTTGGCTCAGAGCTGCATGGTGGGCAGCCCAGACTGGCCTGGTGAATGTAAACACATGCCTCTATGTTCGTGTAAGTTTCTCTTTTGATATTTGTTTGCTTTTCAAAATTTGAGTAAATTGAAAATTCTGCAGTACTTGGAGTGACTAATTAGATTTCTGGGTGAGCACAAGCCCTGACTTTTTTTTGGAAGGTGAAAATTATTCATCTTGAAACTACAGCATCTATTCCAGACAGCTTCCTTACTAATTTAAGACAGGATACAAAGCTACAGTGATGAATGGATTGAACAGTTAATATCTGACATTTCGTTTTATGCTTATGCCATTTAAAAATAGCTGACTTTTGACAAACTGCTGGTATGTTTTTACATGAATTAGAAAACCTAGACTTATAGTAAATTCCCTGCTACCTTTCAGTTTGAGAATGGCTGTGCTAAAGGTCCCAGCTGCTCAGATGTTCAGCACAAGCACAATGATACTAAATTGGGAGGAGCTGTTGACTCCCTCGAAAGCAGAGAGGTCCTGCAGAGAGACCTCAACAAATCAGAGGGCTGGGCAATCACCAGCTGTATGAAGTTTAACAATGGCAAGTGCCAGATTCTACATCTGCAGGGATGGGGCAACCCTGGTTATATGGACAGGCTGGGGAATGAGACACTGGAGAGCTGCCCTGCAGAAAGGGCCCTGGGTGTCCTGGTCAATGCCAAGTTGAACGTGAGCCAGCAGTGCCCTGGCACCAGGAGGGCCACCTGTGTCCTGAGGTGCATCAGGCACAGCATCACCAGCTGGGCAAGGGAGGGGATTGTCCCGCTCTGCTCTGTACCTTGAGTCCTGGGGGCAATTTTGGGTGCCACAATATAAGACATAAAGCTATTAGAGGGTGTCCAAAACAGGGCAGCAAAGATGGTGAAGGGCCTAAAAGGGAAGCCTTACGAGGTGTGGCTGAGGTCACTTGTCCTGTTCAACCTGGAGGATACTGAGGGGAGACCTCACTGCAGTTTACAATTTCCTCATAAGGGGAAGTGAAGGAGCAGGCACTGATCTCTTCCCTATGGTGGCCACTGACAGAACTTGAGGGAACAGCATGAAGCTGTGTGTCAGTAGTAAACTTTAAAAACTTGATTAACTTGTTTTTTTAATTGTATGAGGTATTTTAAACCTCTATAAAAGTGAAAACTGGCAATACCAATGGGTGCCAGAGGAGTACTTTAGAACTTTACGTATGTCTGTCATGACAAGATGCAAACCTTGTATTTTTGCCTTTGCAGATTCCATGAGAATATGATTCTAATCTCTGCACCCTAGGCCCACCTACACAATTTAGGACAAGATTTTTTCTGCTCTCATGGATGTCTCCCTGTGTTGGTAGTGCCCTCTGAAGATGACATACTCCGTGTCCTTCATGTAAGCTGTGAATGGTGGTATCCAGGGGACGAGGCTACGCTGGCAACCTTCGTACCCCATCGCAACAATGGCCACTGAGTTAGCTGCATTCTTACAGTGTAAAATTATTTCACAGTGAACTACATCCCTTTTGTACCCACTAATCCAGCAGGAAGGTGAAGGAGAAGGTTTGTGCTTCTGTGGAGACCTGACACTCTCACACTGGGTTGCTCTCTGGTCTTTAGTGGAATGTTTTAAGTTTGAGCTTTTATCCCATTTATTTTTGAAGATGTGAAATTTGTTGAGGTGTGTGCTGAGACATGCTTGCTGCATGAAGGAATGATTAATCTTCCAGGAATGTTTCCATATAAAGCGTCAAATTATAATTGTGAGGAAGGTCTACATCACAGCCGTCCTAGGACTTATGTAAGGTCAAACATAGCCACCAAAATCTCTTTAGAACATCGAATTTGATAGAGATAAAATGTGCTTAACGAATTTTTTTAAAGGTCAAAAAGTAAAGATCATTTGTTTACTTCAATTGAAATTCAGCAGGTCTTAGGTTAAAGTGAGGGATAAAGAAAATAAATCTCTAGAATGATGTTATATTTGACAGAATATTGATCAATAATTGTCTCAGCAGGAGCTGATGGTGAGCTGGAAAGTAGTTTTACAAATTTACATAAATATTTCTGCTTGGCGCTTCTTGTTGTCTATAGTTGTACGTAGCTTTACCTAGATTTTTATTCCACATTTTGTGTCCACATTGATGTTTTAGGAATGTTATACTATCCTTATTTTTGATTAAAAATATGTTAGAAAATTCTCTCTTTCAGTTTATGTTCCTACAGTGTAAGAAAATAAACACTTGCTTGGACATTGTTAATGTACTCATTTCTTGAAGAAGAATGTTTTACACTGCAGTTGTTTTACTGGATACCCCATAGAATGAGAACTGCTACTTTAAGGAAGTTGGCCTTGGAAAGAGAAGCATTTTCATAGGCATTTAATAATCACTTAGGAAAGATGTATCTATAGAGTCCTTCTAACCAGTGTGTTCATATTTCAAAAATGTCATCCGGGTATTTTCTACTGTCCTTCTTCCTACTTTACAGTCTCCCTATGATTGTAGAAGTAATACAAGGTGCTTCCTTCCTCTTAAGGGTGGGTCATCACAGATTTTCACTAGTCAGCTAGTATAATCTTAAAGTAAGTATTTCTAGTGCACCTCATTAGAGATCTGTGTCATTTTCTGTACCACTTTTTTTATTTGCTCCCATACTGTCCCCTGCATGCAAGCACCTGAGAGGAATTACCACCAGGTACCTATCTCAGTGCCTAAGCTGCTTATCAGGATGATTGAGGTGGGCAGGGGCCTCTAGAGGAGGAAGTCACTACTCTTTGTTAGCATTTAGGAACTTAGGCACTTTAAATCATGCTCTGAAAGAACAAGTATCTCCATGAACATGGTATAGAATATCGAGTCATAAATTAAGTGTCTGGAATACACAGAATGCTTGTGCTTTTTCTGGTCCCAGGCACATCTGATGTATACTTCTTTGTGCTAAATATGCACATAATATCAAGTTAAAATATGGATAATATTTTTTCTTTTTTTTTTTCCTTTCTCTTTAACCCCCTCCATATTTCACAGAATCACAGAATGATTTGGTTTAGGAGGGATCTCTCGAGATGATCTCTCCATCTGCATATTCCAACCCTCCTAGCAGCCTCACCTAAAGCAGCTTGGTCAGGATCACATTCAGACAGGGTTTCACAACCACTCTGGGCTGCCTGTTCCAGTGCTCTCAAAGTAAAGGAGCTTTTCTTCATGTTGAGGTGGAACTTCTTATGTTTCAGTTTGTGCCTGTTGCCACTTGTCCTGTCACTGAGCACCACTGGAAAGAGTCAGGCCCCATCTTTTTTACATGGACATTCATACACTCTGCCATAACCAGATTCTTTAAGTTATATAATCTCCTTATATATCTGCAGAATACATCAAGGAGAAAACAAACAAAAAAGAGGCTGTTTCCTAAGGCTTACTTATGTAATAAGATGGATGTACTTGTAAACAGGAAAGCTGTAAAATAGAGTTAATAAAGTTCATCCTCTCCTAATGGTGACTGAGTCTCTGCTTTCCAAGAGGTGACAGGCACTAATGAAGAATATGAGTGTGGTTTTCTTTCCAACCTTCTTTTTGTCACTTCGTATCTTTTCACTACTTGAGTCCTACTTATTTTACTTCCTTGAAATGTCTTGGTAGGAAGAAAAGTTACATAGAGCGACTGTTTAGTTGGTATTTGTTATATTAGCTTGCCTTCTGCTGCTGCCATGAGGAATATTGCTTATATAGCTATGAGCAAAGCTATATAAACAGCAAACTAAGCCTACTAAGTAGCTACTAATAAGCATGAAATATTTCTGGATGGAATCACTCTTTCTGGTTCTTTCATAGGTTACTGAGTCTGCATGAATTTTCTTGGTGGCAGTCAGTCAATGGTTTGGTGACAAGGCAATGTCACCAAAGGTAAATAAACCTGCCTGCATTTCACTGGACTATCTTTTTTATTCCAATAGGTAACAGTGGTTAAAAATGTGAGGGAATATCAGTTCTGTTGCAGCATGACAGGAGAAAAAGAGGCAGAGCTGTTTCCCCCAAATATTGCACATCATGAGGAAATGCATCTTTAGTGAAAGAAAATCCATTGACAACAAGTGAATGAAATGACAGTATGGCTTATTGAATTCAAGAAGTGAAGGCAGGAAAATAGGAACTGGTCTTGCTGTAGTAATAACTACCATGAGAAGTGGGGATGAAGGAATGGGGAGAAGAGATAGAGGTAAGAGAAAGGAAGGAAAATACATCATTGATGAGACTGATTTTTAATTTTGGGAATTTGTTCTCAGAAAGGTTTCTTTCCCCTAGACCAACCTCTTTTTATACTGGTCTGAAATCAAAAAGGAGAACAGTTTTTCAGGGATTCGTGGTTCAGATGAGATAAAGAGGTTGAAGGAAGCTTATCAGTTTGAAACATTTGTTCAATGTATGTATACATATACAGCAAGTGTATGTTTATGTGTTTATCTAATAGGAAAAAATGTATCTGTCTCAGTTATGTGTGAAGATGTCATACTTGACATTGAATACATATTTTAAGCAGTGATGTGTCAGGTACTGCAGGTGTACTGCAGTGCATACATGATGACACTGAATGTATCACAATTGGGAACTTTCAAGGAAAAATAACATAACTTTACAACTTGGGCTGGAAAATTTGGCTTTTGGGGCAGAAGAAAGTAGCTGAAGCTTAGGCACAAGCAGAGTATTAATATGTTGAATAGAGGGTGTATATAAGCTATGGATTACATATCCATTTTGAGCTCAGTATTGCAACAAAGGACACAGCAGCTTAAGAAAATATGCCTGAATGAAGTCATAGCTCTGAATGTGTGTGCTATGAGTTTTTAAAATAGAATCCTGTTGAATTGAGTAGAATCATAGTCTCCTACGCTGCATGGGTGGTACTCAAGACTTTAAGCAAATGGATGATAAGTCTGATACTAATTAAAGTCTATTAGAAGGAGTTACAAATTTATCTTGCATGTGTCACAGGTGAATTTGTCTTTAGCAGACCTACAAGTTGAGTAAATGATAAATGTTTCATATTTATGTCATTGAATTAAATGGGAAAGGTCCTTCATTCAGCCACTTCCTACTATTATTATCGCTGCTAGACTGCTAATTTGGGAGAAAAAGGAAAGAGAACAGAAGAAAGGAAAAAGTAACTTGGGTAATAAGTGAAGGTGTCAAGACTCAGGGCCATTCTGGGAGCACAGAAATATAGAAGTGCTCTTCAGAGAGGGTATAATCTCCAGAAGCAAATGCAGATGGAGAGCATTTGCTCTGGGTCTTACTGACCAGGGATTTCATTGGTTCTGGCCATTCTTTAGAGGCATTAGGACTGCACTCCAGGGAAAGGAGAAGTTTGTTTGTAGAAGGATGGACAAACTGTTGCATGTACACAGATGGTTTTATTATGCCAGTAACCAGTGTTGCTGGCCATCAGAACTGATGTTCCTTTTGGTGGAGAAATAACCCGCGTTTCTGTTCATTCCAATCACCCGTGGCTTACTCACCTAAGAGAGAAATCAGTTCAGGCATTTGATCAGTGGGGATGGAAAAAAAATGTGCTTTTAGCTTATGTGCCCTATTAGCAAGCACACACATTTAAAGTTCATTTTGTAAAAAACTTGAAAATATTCTTAGCTAAGTAGTATAAAAGTTGGGATAAGGTCTATGGTTTGTATTCAGTATATTTAGAAAGTCTACTAATATTCAAGCTTCAGCTCAGATTTTACAATAAAGGAATCAACATAAATTGAGGACCCAGTGTAATGTCAGTAAGGCACTTTTATTCATAAATCGTATAAATGTTGATTTTTAAAGCCCACACTAACAAGACACACAATAAAGGAAAGAATGCATTACAGTTAGGCAACTGTGGTATTTGTAAGACTACCCACAGTGAGAGCGCATTTGGCTAAGACAAAGTTTGCAGGTTTCCTCTACGTATGAAAACTGTTCTTTTTGCTTTTTCACTCAGCTTACAAAACCTTAAAATAATTTTCCATTTCCATTTTTCTTTTCTCCTTTTATCATGCAGTACATGATTTGTAGTTGCTGAATATATAATAATTTATATTGTTCTGATTTTGTGGGGGGGTTAATTCTTACTGATGTGAGCTTTTAAATTTACCTAATTTGATTTTAGTACTCCTTTAAATATATCTGTATTTGTTTCCTGGAGTTTATCAATCACCTCCAAAAACATCTGATCAAAATTTAAGTATGTACTAAACTCCCTTGAAACTTTACTGGTATCATATTGATGTGTCTAGGCTAGATAACTTTCCCTTAATTTTCTTTTTTGTACTTGTCATTATTTATTTTAGTTGCTACTCAGGCCTAAAGATTGGATGCTTTCCTGCTTTAGCTACTTGGTAGGCTAAGAAATGTCAATATACTGAAAGCTATTTAGATTAATTCCATAGATTTGCCTTAGGTCCTAACATAAGCTCATTGCTTGGTTTCTCTGCTGTGAACAGGGTGTGCAGAGCAAGCAGAAGTACTCCTGGGTCATTTTGAGGGTGTGGAAGGTGTCTCGTTCCCCTCCCTAATTGGGTTTAAGTGACCACCTGCTGCACACATTAGATGCTTATGTGGGGTTAAGATGATCCACACTTGCAACCTGTGCTTGAGTCGGGCACTGAGATTGCTCTTTCATTTCCAAGATGAGGCTCAATCCTTTCTGTCATGGTGTGTCTGGAAAAGAAGTAGTGGGAGCTGTAAAGCTGCCCAGTTATAACATGACTTGTTAGTTTGCACACACAAGAAGAAAACATCCATTTGTTTGCCCTATGGAGAAGACTGGGGCTGAATCCTGCATTTCTCAGCCCTTTTGAGAGAGAGTACCTTTGCCAGCAGCCCAGGAGCAATGGAAACATCTCTCCAGCTTTTATTGTCTGGGCCAACAACAAGACAGAGAAAGAAAGAAAGAAAGAAGGTGCCTGAACTCCCTCTGTGTCAAATAGAAGAGTTCCCTAAAGAACTGGACTCAGCTCTTTGGACCACTCTACTAATTTTTTGTGATAAATTTATAAGATGCCTAAACAGTATTAAAAGCAGATTTCTACTGGGAATATGTTCAGTGTGGTGTAGAGTCAGGTAGAAACAATCTTAGTCACTTACCCAGAGTCATAACATCAAGCAACAGGAACTGGATCTGAGTCCTTAAGCCTTGATGCTCTCCCTTTCAGGACTGATCTTATTTAATGTCTTCTTTGGTAAAGTGGTTTAAAGATTAGTTACATTAATCAGCTCTGTTACCAAAAAAGTAGATTCAGGCCTTAGGACAAAAGCCTCTTTATGAAGCAAAAGGTCTTATTAAAATATTAAATAAAGTCCTGAGAAGATCCCTTATAAAGACTACTTTTACTACAACACTAAGTTGCTTTGCCAGGAAAACCAAGATTAGGGTAGAAAGATCAAACATAACTTTTGTTTATTTCTTTTTTTTTCCTTACACTGGCCATTGTCCCATTGTTTTACATGATTCTCATGGATCCCTTCCAACTTGAGATATTCTGTGCTTCTATCCCTGGTGTCCCACAGACAGAATTGAGCAGTTCTTTTCCTAACCTGTCCTCTTTAGCTGCACTTTCCTTTGAATCTGGGGGAAATAAAAGTATGTTGTTTATTTATTGCCTATCCATCTGGTTACTTACTGCTGTAAACGTGCTGCTGTCTGCCAGACAAGGAAAAAACCCAAAACACCACCACCACCACAAGAAAAACCCCAAAACGCTTACAGTTAAAATGTATTTCTTTATGACCTACAATCTTTGTAAGTACAGTTCTGCTACTGTCGGATGGTGTGCTTTCTGGGCTTATCAAAGTCAGTGATCTTCATGTTTCCAGTGTCTTAATTCAAGCAGTGTGCTTTCAAGAGACCAATTCAGTGTTTGTGAAAGCAAGACTCAGGTTTTTGAAAACGGCCCCTGTTTTCAGTCACCCAAATCTGCTAAAATTTAAGTATAAAATGGACATCCAAATGCCTTTCTGACAGCATTGAAAGTCTTAGCTTATGGGGTGTCTGTTGCAATTGCCAGAGTAACAGTCTATGAAACCTGCCAAGTGATTCAAGGAAATTATTGATAGCCGCCATTATGGTTTTCTTTTCATTAGCAAAAACATTAGTGTAGTAGCTTTGCTATCTTGCCTCAGTTTTTCATCCAGACTGCCAGTAATAAAAAATATGATTACTTCATTGGAAATGTGTTGTTTGCTATAATTTCTGTAATCTTCTCTGTTTTATTTTCTTTTCCTTGTCTTAGTTTTATTTCTCTTATTATACAAATAAAAAATTAATCAGAAGATGATGTTTGGCATTTGTAAAGCTTAAATTGCGTCTTATATTTGGTAAACAGCTCAGTCATGGATCTTTTCCAGTTTTGAGTTTTTTTCTTTTACTTTCCATTGCTCACCTATATTAGCATATTTGCATTTGTAAATATTGTCCAAAAAAAAAAAAAAAAGAAATATGGTAGTAAACAGTTTCCTGACTACTTTTTATTTTCTCCATTTTTTTGTTCCTTATCATCTCCCAATAAAATTTTAAAGCATATATATACCTATCTGATTTCCTTTTCTCTACAAAGGGATTAAATGTTATGTTAAATGTAATTTGTAGGAACAGATGGGTAATTATATGCATGATAGATGCTATCTCAATGTCTTTAAGACATATCCTTATATGAATGTTTACTCATGTACAAGTTATTCTCTCTTTAAAGAACACTGATAGGTAATAATATGTGGTGGGTTGACCTTGGCTGGATGCCTGTTGCCCACTAAAGTTGCTCTATCACACTTCCTCCTTCCCTGGACCAGGGAGAGAAAATATAACAAAAGGCTTGTCAGTCGAGATCAGGACAGGACAAGATTACTCACCAGTTTACCATGAGCAAAACAGACTGGCTTGGGGAAATTACTTTGTTATATTACCAATTAAATCAGAGTAGGATAATGAGAAATAAAAAGCAAATAATAGAAACACCTTTTCCCCACCCCTCCCTTCTTCCAAGAGTCACAGATTCTCTACTTTCTCCCTCCCTGTGGTGGCACAGTAGGACAGGGAATGGTGGCTATGGTCAGTTCATCACAAGTTGTCTCTGCTGCTCCTTCCTCTGCAGGGAAGAGGAAGACTCCTCTCACTCTTCCCCTGCTCCAGCATGGAGTCTCTCCCATGGGAGACAGTCCTCCACCAAGTTCTCCAATGTGAGTCCTTCCTACAGGCTGCAGTTCCTCACAAACTATGCCAGTGGGTTCCTTCCATGGAGCACAGTCTTTCATGAACAGGCTGCTGCAGTCGTGTCCCCCATAGGGTCACAAGTCCTGCCAGCAACATGGTGTGGGCTTCTCTCTCCATGGGTCCACAAGTCCTGCCAAGAGCCTCTCCAGCACAGGCTTCCCTCAGGGTCACAGACTCCTTTGGGCACTCACCTGTTCTGGTGTGGGGTCCTTCATGCGCTGCAGGTGGGCCTCTGGACCTCCATGGGCTGCAGGGGCACAGCTGCCTCACCATGGTCTGCACCACAGGCTGCAGGGGAACCTCTGCTCTGGTGCCTGGAGTACCTTCTGCTCCTCCTTCTTTGACCTTGGGGCCTGCAGAGTTGTTGCTCTCACATATTCTCACTCCATTCTCTGGTCGAAGCTGTTCGTTTTTTTGGTTTTTTTAATTTTCCCCTTCTCGAAGTACAGTATCTCAGAGTACCTCAGTACCCCACTGCTGCTGATGGGGCTCAGCCTTGGCCAGTGACAGGTCTGTCTTGGAACCAGCTGACATTGGCTCTGTTGGACCTGGGTGAAGCTTCTGGTACCTCTTCACAGAAGCCACCCCTCCAGCCCACTGCTACCAAACCCGTGCCATGCTAAGCCAATATATACTAGTGGTTAGAATTTGTGTGTGAGGAAATATTAATTTAAGAAAACATTGAAACCTAAGTTTTGTTGTACTCTAAGCGTATTTTCCTTCTGTTTATGTAGTACAGGTACAAGAGCAGCTAAACTGAGTTTCATTTTATGACAAAAGATGTAGACAGTGATTATCACTGGCTCTAAAGAAAACAGAAATAGTTATGGTGAAAGAATATATGGAATATCTTCAGTATTTGGGTTCATCTGTCCTGTTAGTTTTTATGGCAGTACTAAAGTTAGACTGCAGTTGTGCTTTCCTAGTCATCATACAAAATTATCAGAGAACATAGATCCCCATCTGGCAAAGCTGTCAGAGTGGTTATGACAGTATACAAGTTGGGGTAAATTATCAAAGGTTACAAACTTTCCATCATTCCTGGTCACCCAAGGGAATATAAATACAGGATGGAAGTGGTTTTCACTGGTGCCATCTCTTTAGGTGGCCATCGAGTATCATCTCCTTAATTCTGAAAGTTCTTCCAAGAACTAGTTGGAGAGCAAAAGGATCCTGTTACTTTGCCATTCGTGTTGCTTCATCTTTTGCAGCTTAGTACATGAAAGGCTTAAGGCAAACAATAAAGTATTAAAGATCTGCTTTTATATGTTTGAAATTTTCTTAAATACTACAGCTTGCTACCAGTGATGATGTCTGCTGAGATGGAAGTTCAGATGATAGGTCTTGAAAACACAGTTGAGAAGGTGACTTGGCTTTGAAGTGGTGATGCTTTAAGTAAAGGTCTAGTGAACAGGTTACCATGCTTTTCATTTTAAAAATCTGTTGAAGGGGGCCAGCTTGTTATCTCCAAGCTGTAAAATGGCTTTGTTTTACTGCCTTCTGTGTGTTGTTATAACTGACTTGTAGAGTTTAACCTCTCAGGGTCAGTCCAGAAAACTGTAAATTCCTGCTGTTCACAAGCACCCTTGCTTTTGTAATACGTGTATACTCTTACAGTGCATTGCATCTTCAGGCTCTTTTATAGTGCTCATCTAACTCATTACAATATTTAAAGGACAATACTTTATATGTGCACTTCATATGAACTGATAATCTGAAGTTGCAACATGGTCATTGATTAAGCTGTAGTAAATAATTGTACTGAAGCATGGCATGAACTGATTTCAGAATGCAAAACATGCATTTGAGAAGTTTTTTCTTCAATGTTATTTTCAAGGCACAAAAATAAATTTTGGACTGTTCAAAGTCAATCACCCATGTTTTCCAATTCAAACAAATATTTGGAAATGCTCATTACTAAGCTATATGTGAATTTGGTCTGGTGTATATATCAAAAAATTTACAGGCATGTGTAATTGAGAGCAACAGTGATCAAACCAGTAGCTATTCTAGTAGCGAAACACAGTCTGGGTTAACACCTTTATTTTGGGCTATTCAGGCCATCTATTTCAAAGAATCTCTTAGAGGACAATATTGAGATTTTAATTAAACATAAAAATTGTAATTGATAGAATGAATTTTAATATGTACTTTATTTGGCTTCACATAATATGTATGTTTGCTTCACCTAAATGTATGTTTACCTTCAAATATTTTTAGCATTTCATTTATTCCTTGACTTTGACCTAGAAAATGTAACATATACTGTAAAAGTTATAATTGGTTAATACTGTATTCTTTTCAATTACCACTATTCTTTAAATACTACTTAGACATTCTTACCAAATTATTATATACTGTTCTTAAAATATTTACTTTTTTTCAATGGTTGAAGTGATATTCAGGAAAGTTTTACATATAAATTACATCTCTGACTTAAAAATGACAGGACAAAAAGACAAAAAAAGTGATTCTTCTGGTTTGCTCTTATATCAAAGGTGGCTTTCAAATTTATTATTAACAAGTTCTCAACTTTGCCAAAAAACATTTAGATTTTTTTTATTACTTTTTTTTCCTAACAAGATTCTGACTTGAAAAGATAGCCAGAGCTTTTGATACACAAAGATACAAAAATAACAGACTTCTGAAACAGCAATGCAGAATTCTGTCTGATTATTTTTGCTCTCAGTGTTTTTTTAAACGCGATTTTTTTCCACCTACCTTTAGTGTGTTCTATATATGTGCTGAGAACTGTGTTCTCATATGATTAAAAATAATCTCGTAATGCATATCTTGCAATGGTGTATCATAAGATCAGAAAATTAAATCGCAGCGGCTGTCTCTTGACATTTTCCAAAAATTTCATATGCATTTTATTCAAATTTTCTTATCAAATTTTTAGCTTTTTTGTTTGTTTGTTCATTTTTTAATAAGCACATACTGTGTTATGCACTGACCACTGACATGAAATTCCTTCATTTCAACCCCTGCTGTCTCCTAGTGGAGTTTGCAGGGTCTCTGATAGCTATGGTATGCTGCTTGTCCTCCCTCATGACAGTTATTAGTAGTGTGTAGTGTCTGCATAATGCTCTGTGGATGGGTTTCACAGCTGTGTGCTGACAGCTGAGGAGCATTGAAACACTCAAGATGTACAGTTCCAGTAACTCTGGGTCATGCAGAGATGTCCATCCCAGGCTAAAGGATGCTTCCTGTGAAACATGGAACTTGACTTTGGAGTTGCGAGTCTTCAGCATTATCTTCTCTCAGCTGGCAGTTAAGAATCCTTTTGTCAAAATGTCCTATCTCCAAAAATAGTAGCTCAAAATAGCAAGATCGTTCCACTGATGACATCCAATGTTCGTTCTTCTGGCTGTCATATGATCTGCTATTAGTGACTTTGTAGCCTCTCTTATGAACTGAGAGGTTAAATGAAAAGTTGGGGTGGGAAAGAAAGCTTCTGTTTCCTGGATAGGCTTTCTTACTAATTTTGATTCCAATTTCCTGAGTTTGCAGTAGCTTTAGGTCCTAGAACAATGCTCAGTGTATTGCAAACATGCTGGAGGACAGCAGGACTTCAACACATGCATCTCCTGTGACATCATGAGACTTACAGTATTAGGAGCATGTATCCTGCCTCATACTGCACCAAATGTCTCCCTCCTTCATCTCTCTGTGCTGCACAGAGTGTCATTTTTCCCCTTCCCACTTCTGTACTAGGTTTGTCCACGTCCCATCTGTTGTATCCTTGCTACCCACCTACTCTTAACTCACTTGCTTTCCTAATGTGGCCCTCTTAAAATAAAAAGGCAAAGAGCCCTGCTCCAGTATATGTTTCAGTATAAGAAGTGATAAACTGTGATGTCTCTCTCCTAGTATCTATTTAATCTATCTGAACCTCATCATCTGAGCCCTTTTTCCTACCCCTCTCTATCTCTCCAGCTCTTTCTTCTTTTCCTATTCCCTCCCAACATGATCCTTCCCATTCCCACAAGCCCGCATCTTTATTTTAGTCCTGCCTCATTTTTCTTCTTACAACCGTTTTTCTTCCCTGTTTCTTGTTCTGCTTTGTGGGTGTCAGGCTGCCTCTTCCTTCATTTGGTATAATTTGGCATGACTGAAAGCAAGTTAAAACATTTTATTGCATTGACACGTTGAAAAACCCAAGTGGATTGAAGTCAGGTGGTGCTGTCATCTGTCAACCTTTTCTGGATATTGCTCTTCTGCCTCAGAGACATGTTTGAAGCGGTTCCTGAACTTCATTGTATGTAGGCACATCAGGTAGGGTGTATGTTGTAAAGATCCTGGTGCTGTTTCAAGTGAGGTCTGACATCCTTGCTAGATCACCAGCTAATATATGGAAGAAAGATGTGGCTAGGGGAGCAGAAACCATGTCAGGAGTCCGACTTTTTCTCATAAATCAATGCTCTTGGAGTGAAAAATGCATAATATCTAACCTGATAATACTGTTGTAAATGAAGAAGGTTTGATGGGTGAGAGAAGTGGTGATCTGGAAGCAAGATGAGTAATTTCCAGTGTGTACTTGTAGTATCTGGCATGCGATTTTCTTCAATATATGAGATGTGATTCTTTAAAATACAAAACAAATGTGAACTTAAGCTATCATCACAAGCTGACACAAAGAAGGACACAGACGCCTGATGAAGAGAGAGCAAAGAAACTGGGCCCGAACTGGGCCGAACGTTATTTTATATGTCTCTTAGAAACCACAGTGGATTGGAGGGAGAACTCGCCACCCCTCAATCACACTGGTCAAAGGAAATATCCATCAAACTTCTCCACCCAGGAGAAAGGAATGTAAATAATAAACTACCGTTACAAAAACATGGTTGTGTTTACAGAGAATGTGTGAGAAACAGTTACAGAAGAATGAAAACATCCAGAACTGCAAAACTCAGGGCAACAAGCTGTAAAATTTCTAATTGCATAATTAACTTTTGGAGAAAAATGTAATTGTTGGAATGTGTTTTCATCTGACTTTATAAACAGTTTAGGCAACCTTCCAGTCCCACATTTTGAAATTAACATTACCACTTTCTAAATAAGACAAATATAAGTTTTGAAAAAGTGTGTAATGCATTTTGATAGTTCTTGTGTCAGTTATGCTGACAGAGTGATTAATAAAATCACAATGTGATTTTACATCATACAATCTTGGATAACATCTTTTGAAAGGATGCTTCATTCTTACTCAGTTTGAAAATACCTCTCTGTGTTTTACTGTACACCTAATCAGAGAACCTCATACTGTTCTATCCATTCTTGACTGCAAAAACCTCTGGTTGCACTACAGAAATGGGAGTAATACTGGATTTTCTAAAATACTGGCGGTCAGGCCAACAGGGCCTCTTAATGGATGGGAATGATCAACATAGCAAGTACTTGTCCTGCTCCCTGGCAGTTTCCAAGTCAGAGGGGGAAGTGCTTAAAGGCTGTCTGAATTCTGTGCGAAGATCCTGTGTCCAAAGTTTCATCAACAGGCCCGAGATCTGTAGTCACAGTCCCCTCCATGAGTCACTCAGGGGTTTAAGCACTGATGGAATTACAGAGCAATGGCCACAGGCAATACTGCAGCTGTCACACTATCTGAATATCATGAATTCATTAATCGCAAAGTTTGTGGTAATGTGATTGTCCCTGATCTGGGCATGTGTAGTTGCCAGCAAAATTGTCAGGACTGCACTTTGACTCCCCATGGAAATAGTTTTTATTTACTGTATAATTAATTGGTATGTTAAATGGCTGAATAATACAAGGCCTGACATTAAGTTTGATGCTGGTTTTCTGGCAGCCCTTCAGGGCAGTGCTCTTCCTCTGTGTTCCCAGCATAATTAAATATCGTTCATCTTTGAAGGACTTCCCAGGTAAGAAGGAAAAAGAGAAGAGAACAGTGGGAGCAGGGAGGATGCAGGAGAAGCAGAGCAGAGTGAGAGTTCTTAGCACTTGGGAAAGGGGAAGGTGGAGACAGGAAGGGACAGTATTTGAGTGGGGTGGAGGTGGTTAACACAGGCCTTTCACAAGTAGCTGAGAGCAGCTGAGGATCTCAAGTGATTCAGAAGCACAAGCAAGTTATGATATCAGCTGATGTATTATAGTATGCTCTGCATATTTAAAAACACATCGTTTTGTCTTTCTGGTACCCTTTTTTGGTAGATGTAAACATTAAAAAAATGTTTTAGAAGGATGAACATTTTTTCAGAAGTGGCTGTTGCTTTCACATAGCTCAGTTTTAAATGTATAACTCGAAATACACCTGGATTTAATTTCACTGGGGTTTATAGCCACAGTTTTGTTTACTGTACTTTGAATTTTGGATACAACAGTTGATTTTAAACCACAGATTTACTTGGTGAGATCCATGAAATTGTTGTTCCCCTGCAAAAATGCTGACCCCAAATGATTTTCCAGTCCCCATATGATGGCGTAAGGAAAAAAAAACCTACTAGATTCTGAGTGCAATAGGTGCATTTTATTCAGTTCTGAAAAGAAAAGAAAAGAAAAGAAAAGAAAAGAAAAGAAAAGAAAAGAAAAGAAAAGAAAAGAAAAGAAAAGAAAAGAAAAGAAAAGAAAAGAAAAGAAAAGAAAAGAAAAGAAAAGAAAAGAAAAGAAAAGAAATATACTGCAAGAAGAGTATATGATGCTAATTTGCAGCATTGAAAGTTTGTTCTAATGGGGTTTACAAGTTATGATTATGGGGATGTCATTTATAGAAATTTAAAAGCATTTTGTATCTTACTTATGAAGTAAGTTAAGAATTACAGCTTTGCAGTTTTCATTGAGAGTCATTGATAATAAAGAGAGTAGAAATTTACTCTTCACTGAATGTCTATGACTAATTCAGGCTTTTTTCTCTCTCAGCAGGGATAAAAAGGAAGGCAATAGGTGGCACAGGATGTGTTGAATTAAGAAGTTAAAAATACAGAAGTTAGTGTAGAATGAACCTTAGGGTAACAATCAGAAAACAGTCAAAGAACAAGTCTGTTGATGAGTTTATATCTTAAAGGTAGGTACTTGTAGATGGATAAATTAGATAAAGGCTCAAATCCTGGAGCTCATGGATTAAACTAGTTGAGTTTCTAGAACAAGGGGCTTGCTATTCCTTTGGGGGTCTGTTTTGCTGCTATTGCTGTTACCTCTGATCAATTACAGTGAATATTATTGGCAGCATGTGGCAATTTTGACAAGGATTTGGTGATAATTTTATGATAATGTGCATGTTGTGTAGCTTTGCCATTGTCATCCTTCATATGTCTGTTTGAAGTACCTTATTTTTGCTGTGAGCGTAAGTGCTCGGAGCTAAATAGGGGCTGACTGCTGCCAGTACTGAGGGCAGGAGGGCCATGGAGCAGAACATTGCTGCTTTTGACCTGAAAACTTGCTGAGCACAATCACCTCAGGGAGCTGCAGCTAAAGGTCTGTGATGCCCCAAGCCCAGCAATACCCCAGGTCTGGCATATATGTCTTAGTGCCTTGCTCGGTGTGATCCAGAGCAGGGGGCACAAGGACCCTTTACTGCATCTTGCTTTTCTCACTGTGTTCCTCTCCTTTCACTGCTCTGATGGAACTTTAGTGAAATGCTGTACCATTTATTTATAATGCTGTATGTATTCATTAAATGTGCAGAATAAAGTAGATATACATTGAGTCTGTGGGGGAAAAAAAAATCAGGGAATCAATAGCTGGAGAAGCACTGCTATTAGGCTGTCAGCTATCCTCAGCAGACACTTTCAGTTACATGGCAAAGCAAACTTCAGCCAAGTGACCTAGAAAGACGTATGCTTTATGGAGGAGTCAGCCTGCTTCTCAGGCGATAAAGCATCGCAAGTGAACGGTTGGTGGCTGTGTGCTGACCTGCATGCTCGCCTGCCCTGCTGCAAACAGATTCTGCTCTTGCCCCACGTCTGCTAGAAAAGCACACAAGCTCTTACAGCTCACATGCACAGGAAAGAAGTTATTTCACTGGAACAATTTTTATTTAAGTTGGTTTTTTTCATATCTTTCCATAAAACCATCAAGGCTGTTGCTAGTGTGCCAGCAGGTAGGCTGAGGCTGCAGTTGCTGAGCTGACCAGGGTTATAGCTGTCTGAGTCACTGAGGTATCTTGACTGTCTGTACCCTTCTGCTATCTTCCTTACATGCCATATGTTCTTTGCTTCATTTACTATCATCTATTGTGTTTGCATTATACAGAGTCCTGAGATCTGACATGGATTTTACACTCTACGAAAACACCACTATCACTCTGCTCTTCCTTATATAGGAGCTGTTGCAATCATCTTTCTGTTTTAAACTAAATTTTCAAAGCAACGCTTAATATGTAATGCTTTGACATTAGGCTACTTTCAAAGCTCCTATGTCATACAGTAACTAATCCTGAAGCATTGCTAGCAATAAAAATGGGAAGGAAAATATTTCAGGTATCTTTGGCAGGATAGGAATTCTTCTAGCTCATCACTTGTGTTGGTTTCCAAGCAAAACAGCAATTTTTATAGCCTTCAGAAATTCAGACATGGGGCAGACTCCAGCAGGAGCACACTCTTGTCACAGAAGTAAGATATTACCAGTCCAAATGCTTTGATGATGTAGGAATTGGGGCCTGCTTTGTCCCCATCTTACCACCCGGTGCTCTCAGGACCTGCAGGCCCTGCAGTCTTCTGAACACATGATTTTTTTGCAAAATATATGATTGTGTTCAAAGACACAGAAGTGCTCTACCAGACAGTTTTCTAGTGACCTGCTTTGAGTAGTAGGCTTACTTTATTTGGAGCACTCCAGAATTCCCCTGGAAGGACTATAATGCAATTAATTAACTAAAAGGAATATCATGATGAGTAAATAGCAAGATGTTGAAATTTCTTTGCATGTGTATCTCCTAGCTGCATAATGTGTGCAATCTGAGCATTCATTCAATGTATTTTTTTTCTGGGTATTTAATTTTCCATATTTCTTCACCTGCCTCCAAAAAGCTCATAACTGAGAAATATAATGAGGCCCACATGTTCACAGTACTACTGAAAGCGCATAATTAATAGCAGGAGAAAATTATTACTCCAAGTGCAGGGTTTTGGAGATACAGTATCAATGCTATAGAGGCAATCAGAATTCACTTCAGTCTTTTTGAGGGGCATACATAGTAGCACTTGAACACTAAGAGCACCGACTGATGCAACATTCTTGCTCTGTACAAAAGAAGCGTAATCAATAGTGTAATGCACACATATAGATGTATAGGTCCATAGAAATACATATCTGTTGGCACATGGAACTGAGAAGTTCTGGTATCAAAGCCAAACCAAAAGGAACAGAATAAAGTTTGACATGAAACCATTGCAAACTTCTTTTGTTGGCTTTGCAGAACCTGGCTTATTATTTCTGCTCTGACTGGTTTGTAATAACTCCTCACCAGATTGCATATGTCAGACCTTCAACACAGGCTCTTTGATCAGCTTATGATGATATTTTCCTCCTCCCCAGCTACCCTTACGCTTCTGGATATCAGCAAGTCTGTAGTGCTTTTCTTTTAAATTTGACATTTGAGCATTGTCACATTGACAGTTTGTTTTTATGCTGCAAGAATGGATGGTTTTGCCCCCTTTTTGGCTTTTTGGGTTTTTTAATTACTGCCCCAGACTAGCCTAGCCAGCTTGTTCCTAGCAGATTGGTTCCTTATCTGCCAAGAAAGAGGCAATCAAAATTACGCAGAACTTCTCTGTACAAACTGTATTATCATTACACCAAGCTCAAGCTTTCTGTTTTATAAAAGATTTCCTTCCTTAGCCAATTTACTGCCACAACCTTTTGCTTCCTTCCCTCCCTCCCCCTCCCTGCCTTCCCAATCTCATTTGTGGGACAGACAGGCTTGATGGGGAAAAAAAAAAAAATCCTGTCCTTCATTGCCCTTTTAAATTAATTCTCTGTTGTCTGCGAATGACTGAAGCAAATAGTACTTATACTCAAATCTGTATCCCTGTGGGTTCTGATGAATTTAGAAATCTGTTCAATGCACAATCCTGGGAAACCCTCATATCGTCCTCCTGGGCATCAACCTTTTACAGATTTGTTTACTGTTTTTCATAGAATGAAAACTTAAGCAAGGATCAAATAACTTTTTTAGAAAGTTGGCGATCTCTTTATTAATACAATTACAGCCTTTGGCTCTTCTATTCAGGTGTTTACAATTTCAGAGACATTTTGTGAAATTTCTAAACCAAGAAGCTGATATTGCTGATGTGTTGGGTTTTGTTTGATTGGATTTGTTTGTTTGTTTATTTGTTTTACATGGAAGCTTTTAGCTCTGTCGAATGTCATCTGTTTTACTAGCTTCTGGTAAATTAACTGCAAAGATCTCTGACTTTCAGTCTCTCTTATTCTTTATATATTCTACCTTTGATTCCTGAATGTTGTGTGCTAATGTTAGGTTTTCGTGTATTTTTCACGTTCTCATCCTTTTAAATTGTTTTAAAACTGTACTTTTACATTGTCTTTTCTGGATATTTATTTAAACACTTATTCCAGTAGAAGTTCACATTTTCTTACCTGAAGCCAGATATCGTGTTTTGGGCTTGTTTGGGGGCTTTGCTTGTTTGCGTTTTTGGTTTTCTGAGGCAGTCTGATTGATGGCTCTCGTGCTCTTACCACTGTTTGTTATGGTATTCCTATCACTGGACTAAAATAAAATCTTTAAAGAGGCTTACAATGGAAACATTTTTGTTTTCCTCTATCCTTATGTACTACAGACAAGAGCAGATAGTATGATTTGCTCTTTTAGTAGTAATATGCAAAGAGACACTGGAATGAAGGATTACATTCAGGGTAGCATCAATTTCCTGGTTGTTTTGTAACAAGATTAAGGGAAGGGATGGGAGGAGGCCAATCTCCCTGCGCCAATTAACAACTATCTCATACCCACCATTACTGGGAAAGAACATAATGTGGAGAGCAGCGGTTGAGCAGAACAGCAAACTCTGGTGACTGGTATTGTTAGAAAGTTGTTCAATTTTTGGAGAGCTCCCCAATGAAGAATACCAAAGACAATGGATCTTTCTTGCAATATTAACCTTATAGTGTAGGAAATTGCTCTGCAACCCATTGTTTCACTGATGGAGTATTGCACTTTTATCTTGGTTGTACACCCCTTCAGTGCTATGGCTCAGGATCATGTGACTCCCATGACTTGTGATTTTCAGGAGCTTGGGAGCTACTCCATGATGCTGTCCCCTGGTCCGGGCCCTTACATGTGACCTGGTCACCTGAAAACAGAGCTGTACAAAGAACCTGGCTTACCCCAAGGCACCATTTGTACTTCACAAAGAAGCAGAGATGTGGCAGCAATGAGATAAGGATTATTCACATCTTTTAAACTGTCTGAGGTATAAAGTGTGACTCTTATCTCCTGCATGGATAACAATTTTGGTATGCGTCTTGAAGGCAGGTGGCTTAGGGCCCCTTCTCAAATGTGTGTCAGAGGTAGCACCATGTGATGCCATTATTTTTCCATAACTGCAACTTTTCAAAAGGCATGACTTTTTGATCAGACCAACCAATTGCCAGAAACAGACTAGATTAGCACCCTAGTTATCTGTCCTTAATTAAAATAAAATCCTCAAACCTTGAATGGTTTGAAACATCAAGAAAAAGGTGTTAGAAAAGTTAATTACAAAAAAGGGCATACTTAGAGTAAGATGGGACACTGATTGTTTGCTTGTGTATGTATTGGTTTGGGGATGGTTTTTTTTTTCTTTCTAATGTAGGTAATAAAGAGGTTAAGATGAAGTTTAGTAGCAGGTAGGATGAGTGAGGAAATTGGGTAAGTGAATTTTGTCACTGACATTTGAATAAGGTCTAAGAAAATGGTAACTGACAAGTTACAAAATGGTAGCATTGATACCAGGTTGATTTTAAACATACACATTTATAAGTTTTGATCCATAGTGAAGTTGGAATATGAAAATGTGAAGTTTGGCACTTTCTCAGTGTTTGGTTTTCCAATTGAGGCATTATGCTTTAGAATGCAACTATAAGATGTAATTATAACATCAAATATATTTTTACGCTAGTTTCCATACTCAACTTATTTGTACATTCCAAAGTAAATGGCTGTCATGGAGAATTCTGTATTGAACTATTTTGTTTCAAGTTTAATTAAGCTTTTGTTATGTTTTGCTTTCAACTTTTGATTGTGGCCATTTATAATTTATCCTCTCTATGATAATGCATAAAGATAATCCACCAAGAAGAATATTCTTCTTAATTAAACTTGGATGGATGGATGGTGCTTTCTGGCTTCTCTGTGAGATCACCTATAGGATATGTCTGAAACGCAAATGACTTTATCTAAAATATAGCTAAACCTAATTAAACTGGTGTAGTTACTAGCTATTCCTAACATCTGTGAAAATGATTTCCCTCCAGGCTGTTTTAATGTCAGCTTGCTATTTGGAACTAATTGTGAACATGTGATGATCATCACTTATTATGTAGAATAAGAAAGCAAGGGCAAGGTATACAAGGTAGGTTGACTTGATAGCCTGAAATTACTTACTCTTCAGTTTTGCTTTGTCATTTTCTCTATTCATATATTTACAGTTTGTATAAATAACCTGTGTCTGTATTTCCTTTGGCTTGGTGTTCCAGACAGAAAAAGGGAACATAAAATCTTTGTGTGAGAGGAATAATTTTCTTTTCCAGAGGAAAGTAACTCAGCTAAGGTGGATAACATTGAAAAGCTAATTTTCTGAAAAGATTATAGTGTCTTACAAACAGCCCACATATATTCTAGGTCCATTTAGTATGAAAAGCATAAATGCTTGAAGGCAAACTGGAGCATTGGTCTGGTTTTGGGTATGTGCACATTTGTCAAACATTATGTTCTAGGCTTCACTGAGCTTGGGATCCAGCACATGGTGGTGGAAATAGGCTGTATTAACCATGTAAAAGTGTGATTCCTCATCTAATATGTATGCAAATCTAGACATATGATGTAACTGATGGTGGAAGAGTGCCCATAGAACTCATTGTTTAATAGAATGCATTTCACCTGGGACAGGACAACTCTGGATGTATGTACAGAGTGGGGAATGAGATGCTGTAAAGCAGTGCCGTGGAAAAGGACCTGGGGGTCCTGGTCAATGGCAAGTTGCACGTGAGCCAGCAATGCCCTGGCAGCCAGGAGAGACAGTGATATCCTGGGGACATCAGGCACAGCATCACCAGCCTGGCAAGAGAGGGTATTGTCCTGATCCGCTCTGCACTGGGGTGGCCTCACCTTGTATATTGTATTTTTGGGCACCACAGTATAAGAAGGATATAAAGCTACTATAGAGTATCCAAAGGAAGGAAACAAAGATGGTGAAGGACCTCGAGGGGAAGCCAGATGAGGAATGGCAGAGCTCACTTGTCTGTTCAGCCTGGAGAAGAGGAGACTGACACACCTCATGACGGTTACAACTTCCTTGTGAAGGGACAAGGAGGGGCAGGCACTGATCTCTTCACTGTGGTGACCAGTGCCAGGACCTAAGGGAACAGCATAAACCTGTGTCAGGAGAGGCTTAGGTTTTTTACCCAAAGGGTGGTTGGGCACTTGAACAGGCTTCCCAGGGAAGTGGTGACAGCACCAAGACTGCCAGAGTTTGGAAGCATTTGGACAGCTCTCTCATGCACGTGATGTGATTCTTGGGGATGGTGCTGTGCAGGGCTAAGAGTTGGACTTGATGATCCTTGTCAGTCCCTTCCACCTCAAAATATTCTATGATTCTTTGATTCTCTGATTCTATGATCAAGAGCACCACCTTATTGGCAGTCAAACCACTTTCTGAAATAACTATAATAAATCAAAGTATAAAACCTCTCCTGTGTGTTACTTCTAGCCTTCTTGTGCTGTAAGTGTTGAATTTTATGTGATTCTGACTTGAAAAGCAAATATCTGAAAATTACATAACAAGGTTCCATTTCGTATCATCTTTTTGCCTCTCATAAGTGCACAATTTACAAGTAAAGCAGTATTATTATTTTTAATGCATTTTTTAACCATCTACCAGCATACCTGGAATGGATGACCGAGAGTCTGACCATGGGTTGGTAATATTATTAAAAGGTTTTCCAGGTGAATCATGTGTTCAGGATCTTCACATTTGCATGTTAATATCAGATCAGAGTTAGCTAGCTGTTCTGTTGACTCAGGAATGAAAAGCTCCAGTTTGTGCTGTCTGTGTTAACCCAGGAGGTTTCACAAGACTAAAGTGCAGTTTTCATTTTCATCTTGGTTGATTGCTCTAGTTTATGTGAACCATAATGCGATGCTGCATCCTGGTTCTGCAGAGGTATTTCTTTATCATTTACCTGTGGAAAGCTGTAGCCTGCCTTATGGCCGGTTTGGTGCCAAAAAATGGGATGGGCTGGCTGCAGCTGATTCCTACCTGAAAAAGGCACCAAGCAGCATGAAGCTATTGGTAGAATGAGTGTGCTGGAGGAGTTTAGTAAAGAGACTGCAGAAAATGGTAGTATGATGAGAAAGACAGAGTAAAGACAGATGTCTTTGCAGAATTCATGGGGTTGAACTGTGGTGCAGACGGCAGTTTGTTGCTAGAGAGAGCAGTCATGATGCTGTCTCCTTAAGCAGAATGGACCTGTTGAATAAGGAGAACTTTCCCACAGACATTTAAAGATATTTAAATGCTGACCTAATACTTATTTCACAAAGAGTTAAATGCTTAAATAACACACCTTTGTTATTTAACACACATTGATATCTTTGCTGTCTTGTGTGTATTATCTGCATAGTCATCTAAATGGTAGGAAGAGCTGTGCAAATAAAGACACACTGAAAGATAATACCCTCATTCATTATAAAAATGACCTTTGGAAAATACATGATGTATTAAAAAGTTGCTGTCAAGGTAATATGACCTACTACACCCATGCTAGACACCAATTTAAACAGAAATTCTGGTTAAATTGCATTTTAATACCAACGTCAATTTTATTCCTACTTCTCCTGCGTGTTTATCAAGCACTGATGTACAACTGACAGTAATACTCAATGGCAGAAAATTTTGTTAAGCGTCAGTGTCCTGGCTAGAATTCTACATTTTCCATCAATCTTTGTTGTCAGGTTATTATAGATTATCCATGGTTGTTACAGGGTTCTATTATTTAATGGCCTGTGGTAGATACAACACAGTATCTGATGTGATGGTAGACACATGCATTTATGTTGTGCATTAGACATCACTACTGCCTGACATTTTAGGTCTCTCAGCATCTGGAATGCAAATGTTACTATGCAATGTCTTAAATTAATGTGAAGCTATCCTAAGTAGGTGTTCATTTGAATGTCATTACTTTAATTGGTCTGCATAGACTTCTATCAGAATTATTAAGGCTATTGTATTGTTGCAGAGGAGCAGTAGGTCAAACACACGGCTTTATAACCTGTGACTGTAAGTGTATTCCTAAGCAATTTCAAAAGATGTATCGTGTTGGAAGTTTAGATAGAAGAATATACGTTTGCCAAAGTACCTGAATTATTGTAACCCTGAATGACCCATAATTGGCCATTAATTGCTGGGAGGAAAAAAGTGGGGAAACATTTATTTTCATTCACGTGAAGATTAAGCTGAATTCTCCCCAGTATGTGTGGTAGTATTTACAAGTTAAAAGGACATCTTTGATCCCAAACCATAGTTGTTCTTGTAGGATTTCAGTCCTGTTTTCTTAGGGATTTTTCTGGGTTCCTATAAAACATGAAATGTTCACTTCAGCTAGTAATCAGGCTTTCGTTGTTGTTTTAAGAATATGAAAAATGATACATTTTAGTTAGAATACAAAATACAAAGAAAGGACCTGAAATACTACTTTAAATTATTGTTAACTGGATATTCTGTCACTTCTACAGAATGAAGTGTACTCGCATGTATAAGAAGCATTTTGTCTGATGCAAATTATTTGCAAATGGGTCTTTGAAGGCACATGAGTGATGAATATCAACTCTAAATTGCTTATTTGCCCTATATGGCTTTGACATACGAAAAATGCATGGTTGATCCCATTCTTAATGAATGCTGTTCTTTCTTTTTCCTTCATGTTTTACCCATGGACCACTATGTCAAGCTAATACAAATTCAATTTCAGGGCATGTTCCATCTATATGATACAGTCTCCTAAATCCTCAAATTTAAACTTCTACGTAAATCAGGGATTAAGCAGGCTGGTTTTGCAGCCAAGGTATGTGATTTACCAAGGTGGAGTGTTGCCCTGTTGCCCTGAGTTTTGCAGTTCTGGATGTTATCATTTTTTTGTAACTAGTTCTCACACATTCTCTGTAAACATAGCCATGTTATTGTAACAGTATCTTATTATTTACATTCCTTTCTCCTGAACACAGGGATTTGATGGACATTTCCTTTGGCCAGTGTGATTGAGGGGAGGCTCATTGTCTCCTCCAATCCACAGTGGTTTATAAGACACATATAAAATAAAGATGGGCGGGGATCCACCCGGCAGTCTTGTTCCTTTGCTCTCAGCAGGTGTCCATGCCCTTCTTACGTGTCATTATTGCGACATTGCCCTGAGTTTTGCAGTTCTTCGATGTTTTCATTTTTCTGTAACAGTTTCTCACGCACTTTCTGTAAACATAGCCATGTTTTTCTAACTGGGTTCTATTGTTTGCATTCCTTTCTCCTGGGCAGAGATGTTTGATGGATTTTTCCTTTGACCAGTGTGATTGAGGGGTGGCAATTTCTCCCTCCAATCCATGGTGGTTTCTAAGAAGAGATATAAATAAAGTCCAGGGTCTCTCAGCCCCCTTTCTGGGCTTCTCTCTCTGACATGTGTCTGCATGTTTCTTTCGTGTCCAAGTGTGACAGTAGAGCAGCTGTACCTCTGGACATGAAAGTGTGCTTCACAGATAGGGCAGTGCATCCAAGACACAGGTCTCTAAGGATACAACCACTGGGGTTCTCTGTTGACTTAGCTAAAAGCTATGTAATTCTTTACCAATTCTTTACCATTTAACACATCTGAAATCTGGAATGGTATCTTCAGGGATTTATATTACCTTTCTTGATTGTTCATGGCAGAGAATTTCAGAATGACCCTTTGCTATTTCTTTCTAAATTTGAATGTGTAGCAGCACACTTGGCAGAAGTTGCTGCTTTTGAGCTTCAGGTTTTGGTAGGAAGAAAGCCAAGGCAAAGCCCTCGGCCCTCTTCTTCCAATATGTGAACTCTCTGCCTGAGCTGTGGTAAAATCCCATATTGGCCTTGTGTTACCTGTGCCCATATCTCAGATGCCATATATGGCTATGTCCTGGAAAGCTCTTCCCCAATGGTCACTTTGAACTATGCCGTTCCTCATTGGGTGTTTCTTGATCCCATCTCCCTTTAAAAGAGCCCTGCAGGGCTTCTTCCGGGCTCTTCTGGGTTACTCAGCCATCTGGATAACTCTGGACTCTCTCAAAACAACACTGGACTCACAATAAACAGCTGATATCACAAGGAAGAGCCCTCTGTCTGGCCTTTTATTCTCGCTGGCACTAGTACACTACACCTAGGGAAACTCGTCCTAGAAGAGCCAGCAGAAACAGGTTATCTGCAGTAGCTAGGACTCTGTCCATTGGGAGAGTTATACAACTCATCCCGGCACGGATCACGCACGCATAAAAGCGCTGTCACTATTTCTAGAGCATTTGCTTAGTGCTTCATGAATGTATTTAATTTAAAATATTAGGCTAAAATATCTAAAATATTTGCCTTAAATATCCAAAATATTAATCTGACATCTCATTATGTCATCACTGCATATAAACACAGACTGTAACTGTCAGATTTTCAACCTATGTATTCTGTAGCTGGTAGTGCTTAGTGGCTGTAAAAGAGTTGTAATCATGTAAAAAATTTGATTCAGGATTTTTTTTTTTTTAAAACTGCACATACCATGTACCTTTTTTTTTCAAATTGCCCATAATGGCTCCAGTGTGTAAACATGTAATTATGGAGTTTTCTTAAATGCTTACTATTTACTCAATAGGCCGTGAGGGCTACAGAAGGAGCTCTTTATTGCTTTGCAGATCATTGAACTTATAGACTGCATAATAGCTCCTTTGAAGCCAACATGCACTTTTTTAATGTGGGTGCTGTGTGGAGTCCACATGCCCGCATCCCATTTTAAAGGGAGAATAGTAAAATTATCTTCTCTTAATAGAAAAAGCAGTTGCTTCACACTATGGGAGACTTCAAATGTTGTTTTGGAGTACAGAAACCTTTACTGGTTTAGGCATATAGGTTTTAGGTTTTTGTTAGGTATTTTGTGACTTTTATTTTTAGGCTGCATGACCCAAATTGACATTTTTGCAGCTAAATATGACTAACTGAACATAGAGCTTCATGAAAGAAGAGGTTGGCATGATTTAAAATAAGCCCTGCAGAGAGATCTTGACAAATTAGAGGGATGGGTAGTCACCAACTCTGTGAAGTTTAACAATGGTAAATGCTGGATTTGCACCTGGGAAGGGGAAATCCTTGTGTGTATAGACTGGGGAACAAGAACAGCCCCTTGGAAAGGGACATGGGAGGCATCATATTCAATGGCAATTTGAACATGAGCCAGCACTGCCCTGGCAGTCAGGAGGGCCAACCGTGTCCAGGGGTGCATCAGGCACAGCATCGCCAGCCAGGCAAGGGAGGGGATTGTCCTGCTCTGCTCTACACTGGGGTGGCCTTGCCTCGAGTCCTGTGTGTGGTTTTGGGCACCACAACATAAAGACATTCAGCTATTATAGAGTGTGTGAAAGAGGGTAACCAATATGGTGAAGGATCTGGAGGAGAAGCCTTATGAGGGGTGGCTGAGGACACTCTTAGTTCAGCTTGGAGAAGAAGAGACTGATGGGAGACCTCATTGTGGTCTTCCACATTTTTGTAGGGAAGCAGAGGGACAGACTGTTCCCTCTCATGACCAGCAACAGAACTTGAGGAAATGGCCTGAAGCTGAGGTGGGGGAGGTTTAGTTTGGATATCAGGGAAAGGTTTTTCACTCAGAGGCTGCTTGAGCGCTGGAACAGGCTCCCCAGGGAAGTGATCACAGCACCCCACCTGTCTGAGTTCAAGAAGTGTTTGGGCAATACTCTCAGGCACATGGTGTTACTCTTGAGGTTTCCTGTGCACAGCCAGGAGTTGGACTTGATGATCTTTGTGGGTTGCTTCAAACTCAGCATATTTCATGATTTTATGATAAACTTTAGGAATCTGATACTATTAGTCTTTTGAGTGCTGGTAGGGGAAAGTTGCCAAGCTGAAGATCAGAAAGGACAGGAATGATACTGGCAGGGGATCTGTTTTGCCTGCTGTTACTGGTAGTAGTTGACAGTGTTTACCTTCTGTTTAACGTCCCGGTTTCTCTCCTGGAGCTGATCACTGAGGTACGTGACATGCAGACCACTGAACCTTTGTGACCATGTCATTAATAAGTGTCTTTCACCTCTTTCCAGGCCAAAGGTGAACAGGGAGAAGTCAGGACCAATTTTCTGCTTAATGGGACAGAGAAATGCTGTGGAGATATGCAGAAAAAGCAGGGCATCACGAAGGACCATGTTTGAAGCACTTGCCAGACTGAAGGGTGAATCTAGCTGGCAGTTCATGGCAGGGAAGAAAAGCATCTGACAGGTGGTATGGAGACAGGGATAGGAGGAATGAAATGCCTTGTTATTTCTTCAGAAATCATAGTACGGTTGTTTCTGTGTTCTAAGAGCTGTCAGCAAATAGAAGTTACTTTAAAGAAGTTATTTCTGCAGTAAAAAGTGGAAAAATGCACAATATTGTGAAGACCTCAGTAGTGTTCTTGAGCAGTGTGGGATCAGAAGATCAAAGCTTCCATTTTCATAGTTTCATTTAACTTCTCTTATATTTAATTAGCTACATTCAGATGCATTAAAAATTATGTCTGAAGAGTAAAAGTGATAAAAAGTCTGAGTCTGACAAGACTAATGAGCTAAAAAGCAGCACATATTCTGATGACTGAGAAGAGGGTATTGTTCTGTTCTTCTTTCATAAGAGCTTATGTCTTCCAAGTGCCTGAAAGCAAAATTAAACTCCATCACAAAACAAATCTCTTTGCAAGGGTCTTTTCAATAAGTGTATTGTAAATACCTTAATTTCAAGTGTGAGTTTTAAGAAAAATGTTTCTCACAAAGAATGGATAAGCGTGGAGAATAACTGTGCCTAAATATGAATGTTAGCGTTCAAGTCGGAGAATTTAATTAAGAGTTCTTAAACCGCAACAATCTGTTAAGATATTTGAGATGAGTGTATTGTGAATGAAGAGTTTGCTGTAATTTCAACATGAATGTCAAAGTTAGATACAGCACCATCAATTAGGAATAACAACACTGTCAGTCTTTATGTATGTCTTTCATTTTGTTTTTACGATGTAGTGTAATGATGTTTCGTTAGCTGACTAATTTGTTGATGTTCCACTGTATACAAAAGGGCCATTAGATGCACCAACATAAAACCCTTTTCTATCAGTCATTCACAGAAGAGTTTATTAAAAGGCAACATTGTAAATATCTGATTGGTTCCTAATCCAGTTCATAGTTTGTTACTAGTGGCACTAATGGGCATTGACTTGGTAGAGGATGAATAATGTTCTGTCTCTTCTCAGCCCTTGAACAAGGTTTTCCAGAACCATCAAATCAGCCACAGGCTGAACTGATTTTACCTTTTAGTGAAAATGTTGCACTACATCAGGCCCTTCAAGTGTAAAGCTTTACAGAATTACCCTTTTTAAAAATATGTAACACAGTCATCTATACAAAAAAAATATAAAGAAAAGAAATACAAAAAGATAACTCAGCTTGGGGTTTTTTTTCCCCTAAAATGAAATGAAAATTATTGAAAGTGAAAAAGAGAAACATTATGACATATTAGACATTGGAATTCTAAGTCTGTATATGATAGGGACAGGTGAGTAGATAAATTCATATCCTTCAAGATGATACCCACATTCTGAAGAACCCTGTTACAAAGATTTTGTAAAGAGAAGATGGAAAAAAAACAAAATATCCCTTTCCCTAGGAAGTGGCATATGAAATAGAGCTACATATTTAACGATGACCCATCGAAATAAAACTACTTACAGGTGCAATGGAGGAAGAAAAAGCAAATTCTTTGGAAGTAGAATTCTATTTGTTTCCACTCACCATAGCCAACATGGAGTTTCTAGTTCAAATATAACCAAAATTATTTTTAGAGTTTTGAAGTCAGATGACACAGATTTCACCATGACTGTGTTAACTATGAAAGCCCTTGTGTGTCACTTTCATTCATTGTATATTGAATGTATTGCTCAAAAATCTCCGTAATCTTGTGCACAGCAACTTTTAGAAGTAAATTCTATTGCTGTTTGTAAGGCAAACAAAGAAAATCATTGTGTGTTCAGTATGAAGCCTACTGTGTCAATCTAAGCACCATTTCAAAATGCCTCTCAGTAGGACACACATCAGTAGAAGGTGTGTGGAAAACCTTTCATCCTAGCAATGTACATTTTGCTAATCTGTTGTTTATTCCAACACCAATTCTTCCTTCAATTGCATAGATAAAATCATGCTCTGTACCCCATCTTCCAACTCAGTTAATCCCCTGTTGTTTTGTAAGCATCTCCAATAAAAGAGATGGAGTTATATTTCCAGTATCACTTAAATCACTGTCTAGAATGGCTGTTTGGGGATTCTCTATTAAAAAAATACAATTAAAAATAACATGTACAGGAAGCTCACATTCAATGTCCGGAGCCTGTGTCTAGTCGAAATACTTTTGTTTGTGTACTCCTGTAGCATATGTAAAGACCAAAACCATCTCTGAATTCCTCAGCTATGAAGGTTTGTGTCATTTTATTAAAAGAGTATTTTTTTTGCAGAGGGAAAAACTTCTCTTAGACATAATCTTTGATATCTACACCTTTAAAAGCAGACAGGTGAAATACCCTTTGCAGTGTACTTCTTCTTAAAATAATGTCATGGGGAAGGTTCAGCAGTCAAGGAGCACAGGTGGCCCAGAAAGTGCCAGGTTATTTGACAGCACCTGAAGGAGAGCTGGGGCTGGAGCTCTACTTGGGGCAGGTGGTCATCCAGGCCACAGGAAAATGCTGGAAATGTGTAGGTAGAGCTGCACATGTTGAGAGCAAGAGTGATTCAGTCAGACTGACTGACATGGTGGGGAGAAGGACTGTCATTAAGCATGCCAAATGGTCAGAGCTGTGTTAGCTGGAAACATTGGTGACATTCCTGTTTGCTGTTTGTGCTTTCCTCTGTCTCCACCCTGTTTCTCTTTATCCATTCCTTTCCTACTACAGGCAAGTGGAGAATGGATTGGAAGAAATAGGTGGGGAGAGTCAGTCAGTTCACACTGAGTTGAGATTCAGCATCACAGTGCAGTTACTACATTTCATACAAGTGAAGTCTGTAGAGCTTTTCTTCTTTGGGCTGTGCACAAAGATTTGCTGAGGTGATTCTGTTTCCAAACTTGTGGACGTCCTTATACAGAGTTTTTTGTGTTCATTCTTATTTTACTTGAAGCTTTACTGATCATTACTTTATTCTTTCTCTGATTCATCCTTGCCTTTCCAGACCTATTGATTTTGAAAATGGCAGCCTGCTACGGAGCTCCAACCATACATCAGATTTGTTTCTCCCTGTTCATGAATTACAGTCCTGTGACTCACCCGGAGTTGCCAAGAAGATAATTGAATCAAGTCACCATTTACTCCTGGAGTATAATTCTCATCAGCACATATTGGCAGTTTTATGAACCTACTTAAAATGCAAGATGAAGAAATCAGAACCTGTTTACAAAATAGTGGGATTAAACCCAGTACCCAGTAAATAAAAAAAGCAATTGTAATCAGCATCTTCAGGTACTTAAAGAGTCTTGAGGGAAAGGATGTGGATTATGGATTGGTTAAAAAAGAGAGAAAACTTGGCTTCCAGTCACATCTGGAAGGCATTTTGGAATTGCCATTAATGGTATCGGTGTGTCTCATGATCACCTGCAAAACTAACAATGCAGTTTGCTACACCAGGGTAAAAATAGTGACTAAGACATTGTAGAAGGAGTTAGTCCCATCTCTGAGTAGTAGGCTAGGAATGAAAAAGAGAGATTTGCAAAATGTTATTTATAAACCAGACTACCCGAGTGAATGGTTGCGAATTTCCTGCAATAATGTCCAGCAGCACTGACTAGGTAAAAAGTTCTGTCTTGGGAGTATCAGCAATAAATCAATACAGACCTTTTCTGTCAAAATGACCTTTCAAAAAAACCCCAGTGCTTTGTCAGAATTACAGTTTGGGTGAAGTTTGTAAAGTGAACCATATACAAGCACCCACACTGTTTTACCCAGATACTTCTTCCTGGGATAGCTTATGCTGAAACACTTCCATAGGAGATGAAACTCAGTTTACTGTCTCTGCTATGCTTAACTTAAAGCTTGGTCTCACAGGTGTCAAGAAGATGTGCAGATCTCAAAAGTATCTGCTGTTCAGTATTGTTGTCATAGTTTGTTTTAAGATTTTGGATTAGTTCCCATGTTGAACATAGAAAGATTTTTAAACCTTGATAATTTTGTGGAGTAAAGCTCTGCTTCTCTCTCATTTTCTTTTTGCCAGCTGGTGTACAGCAGAATGATCTCAAAGCTGTACATGCAGTTTGCCAGTTGAAGAGATGGATTTCAGCAGTCCTTCCCATCTCTTGTGCTACCTGGAAGCTAGAGACAGCACAGTATCTGCCAACACTGTTGTTAATGCTCTTGAAGATTCATACAGTTTGTTAATTGTGTTCTGAGATTGTATGAGACTGAAAGAAGTTGTAAATACTACTGAAGGAAGGAATAATGTTTAACAAAATAAAGAGCAAGTGATGGTGACATCATTCAATTTGACAGGGGAACAGCAATATGCTTTTGAGTGATGTCCCTAGAATGGTTGTAACATCTTGGCTCAGTTCAGTTCTATACATGGTATATTGGGGCATGGAAACATTTGAAAATGTTGCTTAATTTATTGGAATGTTTTAGCAAGCTTGTCAGGAAACTCCAAAGCTTGGAGTGGGGAGGAGTTGCCAAATAGTGAACTTTTGACATGACAACTTGCACAGTGTTGCTGAGCAGCACACAGAACCCTATCTTCAGATTTTCCACCTGAGAAATTTGTAAATATTCTGGTGCAGCCACAGTGTTTTTGTTGAGGTTTGTTTTTTAGTTCTTTTTTAAAAGAGATCTGTGAAATCAGGATAGAAAAGTGAAATGTTGTGGCCTTGATCTTCCACTAGCACTATGTAGAAATTGAACTGTTGCAATTAATGAGCCACATAAATTTACCATTAATGTGCATTCTGTCTGCATTTTCTTACCAAAATTCTGTCATTAAACTGGCATTAGTTTTGTCCTTACATTGTTTCAAGTAGGACTTGGGTGACTCACAAGCTTTGTAGTGATTCTCTGCATGGTTTGCTTTTGCCTCCAGCAGAGAAGAGAACACAAGTTAGATGATAGATAGATGATCGAAACAGGTGCATGTAGAAATGCTACTTTGTAAGTTTTATGTTGGGTTCTTAGTGTCTAGGTTGGCAGAGGTGCAGATTATCATACGTTCAAGGCATCTGGGGAAGGAACTGGTTGACTTCTGATTGGTCGTGCCAGAATGTATTTCTTTAAGACCTTTTATTCTGTTTCATCTCTTCTGTTTTCTCTATCTTTGTTCCAAAATAGCCACAATAAAAATGAAAACAAATTATTCCAGTGAATGATGAAAATTTCTATTCTCATCTTCAGTTTTAAAGTTTATGTTCCTTTCTCTTCATAGATCTCTGATCCTTTCAAATCTTTCAGATTTTGACAAAAAAAGCATTTACCTACAGGGAAAGGGAAAAAAAATCAAGCTCCCAAAACTTCAATAAAACTTTACAGAAAGGTTCAATTAACATGACTTAAGTCCTTCTTTAATAGGCTGCAGTTAATCCACCCTTTCCAAAAGACATTAGTGTGCCCAGTGTTTGGAAACACCATCTTCTGCTTTTGGGAAGGTTGTACTAATCATTAGGCCTTTTCTGTTGAAAGAAAAGCATTATGTTTTAAAATCTCATAGAATAAACGTGCTGCCAGTAGTCATAGTAGGATATGAACCTCTTCCTCAAGTATCTATCTCTGTAGTTAGGACTGGGTTTGAAAACTAAATAATTGGGTTTGGCATTTGTGTTGAATCACAGGAGCTATAAGGTTGAACAATTTTATCCTGCCAGGAAATATTGTATCAAAGACAGTAGACAGCCAACAAACTGCTGGTTAGGCTGCTCAAATGCCGTATTCAGGTGAAATTCTTGAGCCACATAAAACCACTGTTAAATGATGTGGCAATTATGGCACAAACCTCAGGAAGAAGGTCAGATGGGCACTACTACAGCAGACTCTGGGTCAGAGGCAAAGAGATCTGTAAAAGAGGATCTCTCTGGAACAAATACAGATTTCTGAAAAAAACATGGGATTATGTGTCCAAACAGATGATGATTAGCTGGGACAAAGCCGTACCCTATTACTGATACTGAATATCCTATAAGAAAATGCTGCTCTGTTAAAAGATATTTAGGAGCAAACACTTTAAACAGCTGTATTACTCAGAGCTAAAATTATCCACTGAGATATCATATCTATTATGCAAGGAGTTTAATAAAAATCTCATAACAATTTGTGTAACTTGGCAAGAGAATTTTTCCCAAATGGAAGGAAAGATTATCCTCTAATCATTATTAAAAATAAACAAAATTGAAATAAATGCAGGATATGTTCAGGAACTGTGCAGCGTATCTTAATAGACTGTTACAAGGAGGGGGTTATATGACATGTACTTAGAACGGTTAAACTTAGGGAAAAAAAGGAATGCCTTTCTAGCTCACAGTTCAGAGATTTTCATGTATTCTGGGTAAACCCTATGTAGTATTTGTGCATTGCGCTAAGCATAAGAGGCACTAATGGTTTTAAGCTGAAAGAGGGTAGATTTAGATTGGATATTAGGAAGAAATTCTTGACTGTGAGGGGGGGTGAGCCACTGGGAAAAGTTGCCCAGGGAAGCTGTGGATGCTCATCCTGGAAGTGTTCAAGGCCAGGTTGGATGGGGCTCTGAACACCCTAGACAAGTAGAAGGTTCACCCTCCATGGCAGGGGGTTGAAACTAGACTGTCTTTAAAGTGTCTTCTAACTGAAACCATTCTGTGGTTCTATGATTCTCTGACTAAGGGTCATTTCTAGGAAATACTTAAATCAGAATGAGCTATTAAATTAAAAACAGGCTACAAAGGAATTTGCACTAAGAAAATAAGATGGTGAAAATTCTCGTGTTGTGAAGATGAGACAGGTGAATTTTGCATAGAGAGTGAGTTGCTTCTGATTCCCCAAAATAGTGATCCTTCTGCTAAGAGACGGTACTCTGCATTTGCAAAGTGATTTTATACCACCAAGGGATTAAAAAAAGGTCAAATCCATGATCCATATGGAGAATACTAGAATGACAATGTTAATTATTATGACTTTATTTCCTTTTGTCTTTACATATTTAAAATAATTGCTTGAAATTTAGTTTTTAGGAGCTCAATAAATTAAATATAACCCACCTACACCTTAATAACATAAAACATGATACAAACTAATATGATAGAAATTCATCTTGTTAATGTCTCTCATCATATTGTCTAAACACAGCAGTAAAGTGCAAGATAAAGTTAGGATGTGTTAAACATATGTTAAATGTTTTGAAACATCTGTAGAAGTTCCAATACACTTTTGTCAGGTTGAAAACTTTACTGTGTGGACTTTTTACTGGGAATTCTGTTATATTAAAATAATAATAATAATAAAAAAAAAAAAAAAAAGGATTTCCACTCGGTATTTCAGCAGTTGCTGATGAAACAGGCATAAAGTATTAAGCATATAACCAAAGTGTTAAAGGGCACCTCTATAGTCAATAACTCTTCCTGCCGTCTTCTTGTCAGGAAAAAACAGTACAGAAATGCTAACTATTTTTTCCAGTTTTGAAGTAATTTGTTTTGTTCAATTATTCTGCCAATTATACTAACACAGGGTCTCAATTCTGTTTCTCGGTTAATTACTGCTTCAAAATGGGCAAGTGGTTAGCATAAAATATGTGCTTGATCCTGAGAGGTGATTTTGCAATAAATGTAATTTTTTCAGTGACAGAACAATAGGTATCTTTTAAAAGCTACTGTGATAAATACTTTCTGTGCCCTTTCCATAAATGCCTCTTCTTTTAATTTGTGGCAATCTTTTTCACCCCTGATTTAAACAGAACTTTGACTGTCAAGCAGAACTGGTTAAATTGAAAGCTCCCAGACCTGTCTGTGAGTTCGTATTTTCTCTTCAAAATACTGTGCTTGAAATCCCTACAGATTCCTTAACTTTTATCCTACTGAAGTGAACAGGAATGATATATTCTGGTTTTCAAGACAAAACAGCAGAATATCTCTGCAGGTCCATGCAGATCATCTCATGGTTTTCTAATACTTACAGCAGGATATAACTAATTTGTTGGTCAGCATTACACTGGAAGTAGATAAATGCAGATGTAGAAACAGAAGGCACTCCACAGCAGTATACTGCTATAAATATGTAACAAAGCTGCATTTTTGCCATGCCTTTTTGACTGTTTTCATAGCTGTCAATGTCTCTTCTCTTTCTTTCCCCCCTGGTAACTTCCCTTAGATTCATGCACAGAAATCAATCTCTACTATTAATGTTCTCTTTGCGTCTGCGTTCGACTGTTTGTGCATATGTGAATTTGAGACTGACTTTCACAAAATTTTGCTAATAATATGCATTAGCAATCCATTAGCCTTAATCATTTGTTTAGCCCAATATGAGTTTCCATTAGCACGCTTATGGAAACTGAAATGGAAAAATTATTTGCTCATGAAAGACAGAAAAGGAAAGATTCAGAGAGATGAGTTCTTTCATAATTTGTACATCTTTCTGATCAGCCAGCCGGAAAAGGGATAAAAAAAACATGGCCACTGAAAAAGTTAGGTTCAGAGTCTACTCATGCTATTTTCCCACAGGACTCTGTAGATGTTTCATTCTTTGGTTCCAAAAAGACTTTTCATATAATCACAGATATTCCTGACATGAGGACATTATTCAGTAACAAGTCAGCCTCTAGTTTTGATGGTTGCAGGTGAACCAATAATTTCCTGTAAGACAAGAATTTTCCAGTCTTTCAAAGGGCTTGGATATATTTGTCTTTTCATTCTCAAACAGTGCCTTTTTTTTTTTTTAATTTCATAAGAATTTCAGTTTCTTCTCTGTATTCTTACTACTGTTATGTTTTTCTGTGCAGGTTATAACTCTCCATGATATTGTATCAGACTATTTGTAAGGACAAAGATTGCTGGGCTGGATTATAATATTGTCAAGGATCTATAGAACTAGTGCTTTCCCCTTCATTGTCATTGTATATTTTTCTCTCATTTGACTTTTATTAATGTTCTTAACATCACTACTGAAGGCTAGAACTAAGATTCAAGAAAATTGCACTCTAGATCTGGGTGTACTGCGAGCTTCATGGTTGACCATATCATCTAACGCCCTGTATGGTTGTTTATGAATCTCTCAGAGAAAGAAAGAAATTTTGCTCAAATGTAGTAAATTTTGACGTGTATAAATTAAAGTGCAGACAAAACCTTGAGGTCTTAACTAGTCATTTTCAGCCACTTTGTTTAATATATTGTTCTCTGTGTAAGAAGAGATGTGTAATGTAAGACGACATTATAGAATCCCGAGTAAATACATAATATTAAAAAAAAAAAAAAGGAAATATAGGCAACTTACTACATTTTTGTATTTATCTCACTTCTCTAATTTTTAGTTTTTACTCTTCAGTGTGGATAGATTAGAGAAGTTATGTAGTCAGAGAGCAGTTCTGGTATGGCTTCAAAGGACAATATCAAACATTAGCATCATACAATAAAAATGTCTGGAAAAGCATTGCTACTTTGCTGAAAGAAATAGAAGTAGATGCTTCTTGTCATTAGTCTTTAGTTCCAAGGGAGGGAGACCTATGTAGGTAGAAATGACAGAAACATGATAGAAACTTTGTCATCTATCCGTGGATTGCTCTGTTGTTGTGTGTTGTTTTGTGTTGTGGATTTGGATATGTTTCCCTCCTTGGGGTTTTTTAATGCATACTTTGTGAAATTAATAGCATAATTTAACATATATCCTTGCCTTTATCTCTATGGGGAAGGTGAAACTCTGGAAACATTACATAGACAATGCTGAAATGAAGCAGCTGACACTGGCAGAAACAAAGGGAATTTTTTTTTTTTTTTTTCCCCAGGTGAAATTACTGGTACTGAAATAACGTTTCAACAATACAACATAAAAGTGATACACAGTGGGAGATCATTAAAAAGTATCCTGTCACTTTAATCAAACCTTGCATTGTAATGCAGATTATATTGATTTGCTGCAAGTTTCACATTAAAACTAGAGTTTCCCTCAATTGAGCACAAGTACTAAAACTCTGAATTACAGTGGCAAGCAGCAGGGTAGTTGGTACAACCTCTCTCTTACCAAAACTTGAGATCATAAGCATATTAGCAGGAGGTTTTCAGACTTTTTTCTGAAAGCTCGATAAATTATTAACCAACTGTATTCCTACTATTTGAAGTACTGCTGCTGGATAGTTTTCTTAAAAAGAACAGTGAGATGCTGTGCCTTTATTTTTGTTGTAAAGTAGAATATTATTCATGTTGTTCTTTTCAAAGATTAAGAGATATTATCTCAGATAGAGGCATGATACCCTTTCCCAAGATCTAAATTCAAATCTTCCATGTTATGGTTCCCTGCGATTACCAAGGCTGTAAGAACATTCCTTGTTGCTTTTTGAAAATATCCTAACTTTATCAGTTTTACCTTTGGTAGATACTGAATCCCACAGCCTCAAAGGATATGAGCAGGAATAGGAAAAGCCATAACAGAAAGGCATGTTGAGTCTGTAGATGAGGTTGCTGGAAATATTCTCTCAAATGATCCACTGTGACATTTGAAAGTACCAAATGCAATAATGAACATTTCAAAGTTAATCTGATTGGTCTGAGTCATGCAAAATAGAGGTTTCCTCTCCTTTAGGTGCTGTGATGCCTTATTTATGTCCTCAAGGCCATGGCAGTACAGCCTTTCCCTTTTTTAATGGTGAGTCGGAGAAGGTTTTGGGAACGTGAACGGTGGTTAATGTCCTGCTTTGGGGAGCTGAGGGACGAATAACTAAGACATTTACTTCTGCAAAAGGCCAATAGCAAAAAGTCTGATTCAATTACATTAAGGTTTCTTTAGGTTGCCCTACTAGTATGAAGGAACTGGATGGTCACAGAAACAATCTCTGTGTGCAAGAAGTAGCCTTCAGCCAGAGCAGAGAGCATAGTACTGTGTGAGTCTGTTTTCAGCCCCTAAAGTGTGAGATAGATCAAAGACTGAGTTTAGGAAAGCAGAGACAATTAAACAGAGAATGAATCTAGGGCTGTACTGAGCACTACTTTGGCAGCCTTTGACAAGGAGAGGTCAGTTGTTGAGGACCACAGGAAGCAGTGCTTCAGGCAGAGCAGCCCAAACCCCCACTGACTTTTGCTGCTGAGGACAGGGTCTCAGCCTGTGTGAGAGTGCTGGAGTACAAAGTATTGGTGATTCAATGCTCATCTTGTCTTGTCAGCTCTTCCTCTGTTGCAAAAATCACATATCTGAGAGCTGGGACCAGGGAATGGAATAAGACCAGAAGTGCTCAGTAGCTGGTGGTGATACCTTTGAGGATCAACCACTGCTACTAAAAACTACTGTACATTTTCATCAATTTTCAAAGCAACTGCATTTAGTGTCTGGTTTGCCTTGATGTATCTTTTCAGATCTGAGAGATTCTGTTTCACATTTGATCTGGCTTTGATAATATTATTTCACCATTACTTTCTCTGAAAGACTTTACAGCTAAAGAAAAGGAATGTCTTATGATTTCATTTTTTAGCTTGATTTAGTACTCTAGAGCAGGCTTGCTCTCTATTCATGTATTTCTTGCTGTTATGGAGTTTAACCCTCATAGCCTCATAGCCTTTGAGGCTCTGTGTCCCTATCACAGGAGAGATACAACTTGCGCAATTGCTTTCCTTCCCCAACATTACTCTGTCAGCATACTTACCTTCCGTCTTGGGGAGCCCTGTTTAATCATGATGCATAGTTCTTTCTCAAAGATTTGTCTCGTCTTGCACAATTTTTCTGTGCCTGTTGTGAATGTACAAAGTTGTAGAGGTGGATTTTTTCCTGTGGCATTTTCTTAATTGGGTTTTGGACTCAGTTTGCTATCTTCTGTAACTTATGTATAGGGAACATGGTGCAGGCAGTTCAAATCATCCTACAGCCTTTAGTACCAATTTCTGTCAGTTCCTGTCAAAATACTATCTTTTGTAATTTTTGAAGGATTTTTTATACTAAAAATGTGGCTGAGCTCTACCCCAATATTGTGCCAAACCTTCAGATGAATGTGTGTTGCTTTGTACTTATATGGTGAGTTTGCATAATTTGTGGATTTCTAAAGAGAAGGAGGAGAGATGTCTGACCAGGAGGAAGTCTGAGAGCATTGTTAAATTACTAATACTTCAGTAGAGGTTACTGAACATTGACTGAAATAAAGTTCAAAAGGATTACAGGAAGTGCAAAATCTAAATTGCAGACCTTAAGGCAATGGGCTTGTTCTTAATTGGTGTAGATTTTTGTGACTACAATGACATCCATGAGGTTACATATTTTTTTAAATCTTTTCATCTGAAAAGTCTTTCGCCTTAGATTATGCAGTTTCCTGCAAGCACAAAGAAGAGAGAATTAACACTATTTGAAAATAAAATTTTTGATTTTGACTTGTCTTCTCATACGTGATATTCTGTGTCCCTATTTGTTTCACATGGATTTTATTTTAGCTGAGGTTCAAAATTGCTAAATAAATGTTCTAGCTCTTGCCTGTTTTCGGATGTTGGTGTCTTTTCCAAATGTTAGATTTTCAGCATACTATGGGATCATGCCAAAAGTAATCATTGCCTTTTTCAATGTTAAGATCCCATATTTTAATTAATTGCTATTATGTTATTTATTACTGTCTTTTAGAAGACTTAGTAATACACTTTCCCATGTCATAGCACTTCTGGAGTAAAGCTAAATTAATGGCAAATTCATGGAAGAGAGCTAACTGGTAAGAGATCTGGCTGGTAAGAGAAACCCCTGAATGTATCTGTCTGAATTACGGCTTAGGATGGACTGTTCAATGTGGAGTTCATACATAGGAGACTTAGACATGCCAGGAGAACAAATGACATTACAGATTTTTGTTCAATAAGTCTTCGATGTTTAAAAAGGGCAACTTGATCTGTACACTTACAAGTTATAAATTAATTTTTTTAATCAATGTAATTTTTGTTTCAAGTTCTTACCCTTGATAGCACTGAATTGCATTGGGAAAGAAGCTCATATTTTAGATTCAGGTTTTCCTGTAACATATTCCTATCACCTGGGGTCACATTTTCTTCCTTTTCAGACATTTAAATGGAGATTCTTTTCACCCACCAAGTGCAAAAAGTTAATCATCTCACCCCAAGTGATTCACTCACTTCTTTTACTCAATGGAGAGAAGAAGCTACATCAAGTGATGGCAAACATCTCACGTTCTTGTGATGAAATGAAACACATTTCAAATGTCCCTATTTCACTCATTGATTATAGAAGATTAACTAGACTAGAGCTCAGCTAGTCTTGGCTAACCTTATCCTTGCTAAGCATATCCTTCCTTAGCTAACCTGTATCCTTCATCCTTACTTCCAAGTTCATATTTTGTCACTGAAGCTTTTCAGAGGAGTTGAACCAAATTGCAGAAATGCTTGTTAAAAAAATAACTACCATTTGACCAGGAATTGAAAAACATTTCCTTAGCTGGAGGTTAGGACGGTCCACCATTTGAACTCTTCCTTAAAAATGTATGTTTAAGTTCTGAAAGCAGTGTTTGACAAATAGTGTTGAAATTGCAAGAACTTCACCATATTACTGTAAGAAAATGCTACTAAAGTGAGAGAACTGAAAGGAAAGTTAAAGGAAAACCTGAAAACTTAATGTGAGTTAGCTGTTGGGGCAGCTTACATTCAAAATAGATGTAGGGATCCTGTGTAGACTGGAAACACACCTAATAAAAAAGAAGGACAAGAACAGTCATGCAGTCCCAGTGACATATCTTGCTTATTAATGACACTTTAAGAAAAAGATTCTGGAAGTGAGTTTGTAATTCTTTTATTCTTTCAGTTTAGGGAGTTAACTGTCAAAACATGTGAAGATAGGGAGCTTTGTCAAAAAATTCGGCACTCAACAGTAGTTATGCTCATGTGATGCCTTCCAAAATATTTCTGTTTAATAAAGTGAAGTATACAATTCAGCTACAGGTGGAGGCACTAAAGCTGCTTTCTGAAGGTGTAACCTATACTGAGAAAGAAATTAAGCAGCTTGTTGTGGACTTATACATCTATTTGAAAAAGTAGAGGTGTGATAAGTATGAAAGTCACAATACTTTTCCTAAGTTATTCTGGCAGTAAAAATGATGAACCCTAAGAAATCCAGGCTTGCTTATTTTCTCAGAAGATAAACTTAGGATGTTCTTTTACTTGGGAGTCATAAAACAATCTGCACATTGATAAATAGGCAGTGCATTTTCACAGTTGCTTTCTATAAATAAACAAGCAAAATAGCATTAAAATATGGCAATAGCAGCACCAAAGTTTTACAATTACTTTTTTTTTTTGCATTCCATAGTTCTCTTCTTGCAGTGATTTTATACCACATTGCTTAGTTATATGGAGAGTGAAATCTTTGATTTTTTTATGTATTGAGAAGACATCACTGTATTTGGTATTCCAGCTGTATTGGAAGGTTGCCTTTCTAGCATTAAGCCAAGGAAATTTTCCCACTTCTTTTCTACTGCAGTTAGTTCTTCACCTTTTTCCATGCAGAATATACTTTTAATACTGCCAGAAACTCAACTGCAAGAATGCTCTCACCTTCGATTCAAAAAGAAAAATTTCCTTCCAAAAAAAAAGAAAATTAAAAAAACCAAAGCAAACCAAAACCCCACAACAAACTACAAATGAAGAACAAACCTAGAACATTAACTGAGCAAAAACATAGAAAGCCATCCTGTTTTAAAAGATTTTCATATTGTAACTTCTGGATTGCTCATCAAGAGACTGGCATGTTCTACTGGGGATTTCAGTAGGCAGCCACAGCCAAAAAATTAATTGACAGCCAAAGAATCAATCTTGTCAACTTCATTTGTGTTTAAAAGGAGTTGATATAGAAGATCTCTGTGCAAGCTTAGGGAATTCTACAACTTCCCTTGTTTGTTATCTACTGTGCAAATACTTTGTAGTTCATCTTCCTTGCCTTGCCAGTGTTGTAATGTTGTTGTCAGTAGCAAGGTCAAGCAGAATTGAAAGTCCAGCTGAAAAATGTGAGAAGAAAAGCCTAAGAATTCCTGCATAGCTAAGCAATCAGCATATTGGCAAGCTCTGCATGACATGGGTTGGGATGAAGCTTCATGCAAGCCTGAAGTGTGTCTTGTTTGGTGAGTGGCAGCGGTGTCAGTGTTGCTGTGCTTTATTGTCTCAGTTACTAAAAGAGTTTTGAAGTGCAATGCTAATCATAAAAGCAATGTTAATGTTTAGTGACAAATTTGAAGTTGATTAAATGTTTATTTACTTTACAGGACAAACAAAGAAGCTGTGTAAGTGACTATTATTTATCCCAAAGGGCTCAAAAAGTACAGCAATCAAAGGAAAGCAAAAAACTGGAAAATGCTACATGAAAAAGGCAGTGTCAGCCTTCCTCCAGAATTTCCTACTCCTTACAGTTCTCTTTGGCATTCTTTTTTTAGCCTCTTTTCAGATTTCCAGTGATGTCACTATATTCATACCTATATAATTTCTAGCAATATTTCATCATCCCTTTGCTTTTAAATATGCCCTGTGTCAGTACAGACAGTACAGATTGCTCAGTTTTGGGAGAGGACTTCAAGCATGACAACTGGCAGAATTTGAACTCTATCTTTGAACTGCCTCTTTATGAAGTGCATCACCTATAAAAAAGCTAAAGAATATATCAGAGGGGATTGGTTATTATTATTTATTCACTTGGTTTATTGGTTCGTAAGCACTCTTCTGTGCCATTCAGAAGGCAGCTGTCAGACTAAATAAACATACATGATAAAAAACCCCTCATCTTTTTAATTGATTTTAAACTAGTTGCATCCAGCCATAAAATGCTCACCATTGATGATATGGCAAATAATGTGACTGCAATTAGTTAGCAATTCAATGTTCCCTTCAGAAAACAGTCTCCAAACCTTCCTGGAAATCACTTTCTTTGGCCAAAATGAAAAAAATAAATTTGAGACACATGAAACCACTAGGTTTTAGAGCTCTTCATATCTGTATTCTGACAATTTGTATGCTCTTTCAGAAATTAATGCAAAAGCCTTGGTAGGTGAGGAAACAGATGCTGGTTTTAAAGGGAAATATGTGGCATATCCTAGCATACAAAAACTCTTCTGAAAACATTACTGAAGGGAATGTTTATGCACTTTGTTTTCATCTTTTGTCAGTCTGGCAAATGGATGACCCTGGAGAGTGTTCTGAAGAACTAAGTAACTTGTTTCACATTATCTTAAAGGTAATATTACAATGATTTAGGGATAGCCTTCTGTTTGTTTTTCTATTTTTGTAATATTTTATGATAAAAAGGAACATTTATTATAATTATTCACTAAATTTTGAACCACAGGTGGTAATCAGACCATTAGTGTACCACATGGCATACCTAAGTGATTCTGGAGCATCCTTTGGTAAAGGGAAAGTCTTCACTAAACTCCTGTTTCTGATACTGATATGGCTAATGGTGTCAGATTGACTGCACAGGCTATTCTTCCGGCACTAAGTCCATTACAGTCTGTTTTTTAGTATCCTCAGCCACTGTGCAACCCTACAGTAGTTGTTTACTCCAGATGACCACACATTATTTGCTGCATCTGTTGCTCAGGATTAAAAAAAAAAAAAAAAGCTGCTAGAATATAGCAGCAAATCTAAGATCAAAAGACCAAAAGCTACAACTGAGAAGAGCACTGAGGTAAGTGGAGTGTGGCTACCTCTGTTTAGCTTCCTTCTATTAACCCACCAACCCACCACCTACCTTTCTGTGGTGCAAACAGCCTTGTCATTGCTGATGACATGATAAGTAACAGTTTCCAATTTCCAGGCTGGTGCATCTGTATTTAGATTGTTGGATGATTATCATTACCTTTGTTCCTTTTTCTCTCACTGGAGTCACTATGACTGGTGGGACTCATAGTGAAACATGAATGCAAAAATGTCATTTACCTGTTATAGTAGCAGATGGGCCCCTAGCAAGCTCTTACTGAAGGATCAAATGAATTCATTTCCATTGGAATTTTTATTTTGTTGTGATTGAGGTACTAGTGGCAAATGAAATCACTCCACAAAATGACTCAGACACCCAATTCTTCTCAGCGATTGTAAAGAATATGCCTGGTTTTATATCTGGTTCCCTAGTTCCCATCACTTTCTAACAAACCAGCACCAGGCTGCAGCTGATTCCTTTGGTAGGTAAAAGCCTGATACATTTTAAGGTGGTAGAGGAGCTTCGCTTCTGGTTACCTCATGGCTTTTGTGCATGTTCAAGGTACCTGCGTTGTCGAGTATGCTTCAGGGACAGCCTGGCCCTTGACGTAACCCCACTGCTGATATTTTGATGCCTCAGCGTTTGGTGTACTTGAAAGTCTGATTAGTTACTGATCCTACTTTGACAGCAGACCATTTCTTCCCTGCCATCATAAGGGGGAAATGCCATTTGATTATTGCTTAATCTCAGTTAATGTTCATGCTCTGCTGCAACAAGTTTTGAAATTTTTACTGGGAAACTCTTGTGCCTTTTTTCATCAATGAGCTTTCACAGCAGAGGGAATATATTTCAGTTCCCCAGTGTCCACTAAGATTTCTTGAGCTCCTGGTTTATGGTACCTTTAAAATCATGTAATGTAGTTCTGTTGAATCAACTAAACATGGTTTAGTCTATGTATTTCTCCTTAGTTGTCATTAACACCTTGTGGTTGTGCATGTAAGTGAAGATAAGACCTCCCTTCATTCCCTACATTTATCTTTATGAAGGAGAAGTGAATGACCTTTGTTAATGTGGTACTATTGCACATTTTTTCCTTTTCAAGAAGTTTCTTTGAAAGTAAAGTTACAGATGTAATGTATTACTGTGACTAGGCATAATGAAATATCACTTTAAGCAAAAAATTATTTTTAGTTGTCACCTACCTTTGATCCCTTTGATGATCCCTACCTTTAGTTTAAGTACTCTCTATGGAATAACATGAGAGTATTTTTGCCTGAACGCTATTTCTATTTGGTATATGAAAATTACGTATAATTTATATAAGTAAGTGCTTATATGTGTTTTTATGTAAGTATTAGCTTCTCTCTTTGCCATGGGTAAAAAGCATGAGTAATTGGAGGCCTTCGGCAGCTGAGGTGTGAGCTGAGAGAAGCAATTCAAGCCTCGCCCAGTCCCCTCAGAGGGGGCCGCAGCTGCCTTAATTCTTCCGTACTGGTGGTTGCAAAATTCACGCACGCGGTTTAATTGAGGCAGTAGAAGTGAAGAGATGAAGAAGTGTTCTTTTCCACTTGAGTCCAGCTGATTTTATTACTGGAGTTGCAGACAGGGAGCAGATAAAGACAACCCCAGCTGGCTCATGCAGGCTGTTTCATACGGGCCGGGGGAAGGGCTTATGTGTGAGAGCCAATGGCTGAGGAGGGCTCGCATGATGTCAGCAGACCGATGGAGGCAATGGCCAGTCAGGCAGGAGTCCGTCACATGGAACTGACCAGTGGGCTGCCCTTTTGGGCAGGGACTGCCCCCCCGCCGTGGCTAGAGCAGCCCCGTGGCCGCCCGGGGCGTGCCATCACCGGCTGTATTGGTGTGGGAGGGGAGGAGCCAG
>VZRZ01001321.1:391927-475865 GCA_013398175.1 Climacteris rufus
GGCACGCGGGCCGTGGGGTCCAGCCCCCGCGGTGCCGGCGGGGCGGCGCCGGGCCGGACCGCCGGCTACCCCCAGAGGCACTGCAACATCTCTTTAATAACTATTTTTGCTTATAGGACTTACAGCACTTTTACATACTTCTTAAATGTATTGATTCATTTGAAATCCTCTGGAAGTCAGAGATAATTAAAAATATTTGACAATGTTTGTTTACTGGAATAATTTTTTGAACTGTAGAATGAATACAGTGCTTATGCTAGAAAAAGTTCTGATTATGAATCTAATGAGTATTATGTTGCTAAGTTCTTTTAAAAGACAAATAATGGATAGTCACAATATGACTTCTTAACACCAATGGATGAGTCTAACCACCAGCTTCGTTTCTCTGAGTTTTGAGCTGTTGAAAGCAATGAGATGCTTTCCATGTTTTGTGTAATACAGTGTCCTTGGCTGGAAAAATGAAAATATGGAAATGGAAGATATTTTAAATCTAAAAGCATGAGTTTTCACTAGGTCAATGAAACTCCAGCACAAAACTGGCCATAGTGACTTCATATAGAGTGCATTTAAGGGCTCAAAAGTGTGAAACCTTACTGCTTTTATTTTTTTCTTTTGAGGTGTAAATAAAAGCCATTCACTAATTCATTTGTGTGTTGGTTTTTGTTTAGTTTTGTTTTGGGTTTCTTGAGTATGTTGGAGGAAGTTGGGGGGTGAGAGTTGGGATTTTTTTTCCCCTATTCCCTGGAGTAAGAGGTAATAGCTGTAAAAAACTACTTTTCATTTTGTGAAGCAAGGTTCCTTCCCTGTCTTGCATGACCCTTACTGTCTTTTCAATGACCTATTTTGTGTTCCCTGTGTGGACTAAGACTGTGAAGAAATAAGATACAATATAAGATTTACATAAGAATGGCTCTTTTTCTGCTAATTTTCTAAGTTTACACAGATGAAAAAAAATCACTTTCTGAGAACAACTGAAAGGATCAGAATGTTGATTTTATGGGAATAACTGCTCTAGTTGAAGACAAATGTATTTGATTTTTTTTTTTTTTGGTGGATTCTAGTAGTGCGTATTTATTTTAGATTTATTTGACACTTTAAAGAGCACTCATCCAGGGTTGGAAATGCCTTTGACATTTATCGAAAATACAACTGTATTCTAAGCAATTGTTGATTTTTTTCCATAATTATACAGGCTAGGACTCAGCAAAGCATGTATATAAGTAGAAACACACACTTAAATGCTCTGATGAATAGGACAGCTCAGCTACAACATGGCAGTGAGGAAGAATGAAATGGAAAGGTCATGGTCTCTTCTCTGTTTGAGTCAATCTGCCCGGGCAAAGACACCAGAAATTGGATACATTTTACTGTGTGGATGCAGGGCCAAAAGAGCCAGATTTTACTTAACTCTCTGTCAGAACACCACCAGAGAAATGTGAAGAGACACATGGCAGAAATATATCAGCCTGCAACACATCCTGTGACACTGTGGTATCTGGTGAAAATGAAAGAACAGAAAGAGGAAATAAAGACCTGATGTGATCTGTGAGAACTATGGAGTTGATCCTGATCAGGGAGTGGGAAAGCTTATCCTTATCCTTGCCTCAAGCATTGCTCAAACAAATGCAGTGTTAAAGTACTCAAAGTTAAGAAAATACGTATCACTTTTTTTTTCCTGTTTGATTCATTAGGAAGAGACTGTGCACTCCAGTTAAATTGATGGATTCTCAAGACCAGTTTACTGCTTCAACAGCCTTTGTTCCAGTAGTCTTAATTAGATGAATAGCCCAATAAACAAAAAGGGGAGGAAAAAAATTCCCAGTATTAGTCTCTGTAGATCTTGCATTTTCTTAGTGACATACGTATTTTTTTTTTCCACCACTTTATGCTTGTATTATATATATAAAAAAGCTGGGATTCAGGCCTCTTTCCAAATAAGAAACAAAAGAGTAAATGTGCCATTACAAGTGTCATGTTGCAGCCATGTGAGGGATTAAAGTGAGCTGTAGGATCACCTTAATTATAATTTGTAAGGGGAAAACCATAGGTAGCACTGTTTTAAGTTGCAGTTTAAAACAGTGGCCTGAAATGCACAAAACTAGCAGCTCCATATTCACTTCATGCTTTAGATTATGGAAACCACATGTCTGAATTCTCAGTAGTTTCCTAATGATCACTAAAGAAAGCTTGTCATCTGAAAAGTGAGGAATCCACAGGTTAATCTCACATTCATAAGGTAATGGAGCCCTCTAGCATATGCTGACCACTTTTAGTCTAGGGAAGGTCAAGGCTGAAGCAGATAGCTTGTGCTGAATAACTGAGCTAAGCACAGGATGTGTCTCAGGGACCCCAAGACTACAGATAAATATGCATCCAGGTGGGAGGCTGACATTTGGTTTTGTGTCTCTAACCAGTCTCCATAGATAAATAAATAGCTTTACAATTAAAGAAGGGGAAAGAAAAAGAGACTATATGATTATGCTTTCATTTTGTTGAGAAATGTTTAGGTCATAGGATCCTACTTTATAGTCATAGTTCCTTCATGACAGAAAGGAACCCTTTTCAATTTTGTATCTTTTTAGAAGGCATGGTTTTATTGCAAAGCAGTACAGGCTTTCAATAATATATTCAGCTTTAGCCCTTTCAAGGAGGAGGAAGGGCTATCCTCAGTTTATAACGTCTTGCGAAAGAAAGAAGAACCAAAAGAAAGAAGTGCCTGTCAGGGATCCTTAATATTATTTTCAGTGGGAATTTCATGACTAAAGATTGCATCAGAGTTGATCAGTTCCTTTTGTATAATTCTACCTACCCTACATGTGTGCAGAAACACAAAAGGACATTGAAATTCCATCATGATAGTCAGAAGTTCATTAAAATGGAAGTAACCAATACCTCTAAAATGATAGTGCAAGTAGTTCGTATTGATCTGTCACATTGTCAGGAATGTTTCTTAGGAATTAACATAGTGTATGCCACTATGTGCTGAAGTAGACCATCAGGATATATAGTCATTATAGGAAAGAAAGATATATTACTAAGTATTGGAAACAATAAAACAAGAAATTAAAGGGACTATATTGCCTTTACTGTCCTCTCAGAAAAAATATTTTGATAAGGGACAGCCACAGGTAGTATTGAGGGTTGGTCGTCATCTACTCATCCAAAAATGTAATATGCAAATGGATTTGAGAAATGGGACTGGGAGCCTTTCCAAGGTTCTATAGTTAGAGAAGGATCTGAGTGAGAAACAAGTATTTGGCCTTCTAAAAAACAGAAGTTCATTAAAAATAATAATAATGTACCACACTGGAGTAAAAAGTCAAATTTTTTTAGTCTTTGTCACAAGATTAAACTGCTCTTGGTTTGAAATAGAAGGAAATAATTCTGTAATATTGTTTCAGTTTTGTGTATTATTGCATTGCGATAGATAAATTCGCACACACACCGAATGTTATTTTAAATCAAAAATAAAACTTTTCAGGCTAAGAAATTAGAAGTAAAATTCTAGATTACTTTCTGCGCTTTTGAATGTCAAAAGCTGTCATTATAAAACAGCCCTTTTCTTTAAAAGAAAATGTTTTATAAAAATACTCTGTAGCACCTGAGCTAGATTTGCAAACTTCAGTGTTTTGGAATGAAGCTTTGCTACCTTCATCTTAAAGGACACATTATACTGGCTTTATCAGAAAACTCTGCCTCAGGTATTAGTACAATACTTTCATTTGTTAGAAAGCTTAAGGGAACAGGTAACAACTTGAGCAAAGAATTTGAGATGCAGAGAAGTAAATACTGTATACCAAGAAACAGATTCTAAAAATGAATTAAAGAGATAAGAATTGTTGTAATAGAAATTTTATATCTCCAGGCTTTTTCAGTCCAATAAATATAGAAAGATAAAGCTTCAATAGTATTGATACTAATAAATGGAGACAACTGTATTCAAGTACACTGAAAGCCTGATAGTCACTTCCCTCCCCAAATAAGATACTGACAAGAAAGAAGAAAAGCCTGTAGTTTTTGCAATACCTTGAAATATTGAGAAGACTCCAGGCACTGGACTTCCATTGTTCATTTAATGAAATAAGCTACTGCCTACACATCCATGAAAATTTAAAATAGAAATAACATTTTAATTGTTATGCAGGGTAAGGAGTAAATAGCATAATAGAAGCTGAAACAAAACTAGAGATTGACTTAGGAGTCTCTTGCTCATGTCAGTGCTTATTGCCACATGGGGTGTATTAACACAAAACCATTTCTTATCAGAGTTTCTGCTTGCTTTATTTTTGCCCTTTTTCTTCATGTATTTGGTTTTGTTTTTTTGGTTTTTGGTTGTTTTGTTTTTTTTTTCTAGTGGTGTAAGTACTCTTGTAAGGCCATATCACTTTCCTGCTGACATTATTGGCTGTTGTTGGAAGTTCATATGAGTGGGAATTATGCATGTTTTCAAGGAGTCTCATTGTATAGTGTTAGATGTAGATGATGTATGCTAATCCCTCCCTGCAAACTTAGCTCTTTAGGTCCTTAAAATAGCCTGTATAACAGGCAGCTGCAAATCCTCCAGAGAGGTACCTATGTGAGAAAAGGAAATTGTGAAAAATTCCATCCCATTATACAGAGTTGACAGTGGCTACCACCAAATTTCTCACAAGGAGTGTGTTTGTATAAGTTGCAAAATGGGAGAGTAACTGAGCCCAAGCAGAAGAAGAAGTTTATAATGAACAGCCTGAAGTGATACAGACATTTCCTGTATTTTTTGACAGCTTAGTCTCAGTTGATTCTTTCAGGGAGATCTGGCCACAGCTCTTCTTTCAAATGAACAATCCAAAAACCACTAAAGGTGAAAAGCTCTTTAAACAGAAAAAAATCAAGACTTTTTGGTCAGAATGGGTTAAAATAAAGGGTTTGTCAGCAGATATCTCTTACCCCTCCTAGCCTACTGTGATTGTTGAGTGAATCCTGTCCTGCTGTGATTTCAGTAACTTTCGTGAGATCTCTGAGGTGCAACGAATTCTGCATTGCCTCTTCTGAACCTCTGTGAAAGTGTATTTTTTATCATCGGCTCTGAGGTTTGGCTTTGAGTCTGTTCCCTGCTTGTTTTAGGAGTCTCTTAATCCCTGTTTTTGCTGGAGGCCCCTAGCTTGCTGTGTATCCTGTCTGCTCCATCCTGTATTCAAACACATCCATTTCAGGACAAGCATCCACTCCCATCCAGGAGGCTCCACACCCAATTTCAGCAGAGGATATGCAGTGTACATGCTCTAACTGACAAGTGCAAAAATCAGGATGGATGCCTTTGATCAGGCTCCCGTTGGCCGACGTCAGCAATGACAACACTGCAGGCAGCTGCACTGTGAATCTGAGAAGCCAGGTGGTACCAGGAGTCAGACTGGCTATGCAGAGAAGTACTGTAAGTGTAGTTATAACCTCCTGTTCAGTGCAACATTTAAGAAGAGGTGCAAAGACAGAGATAATAATAACAAAAAATTAAGGAGACAGATCTGACCTTATAAAGCTCTGTTTCCCTTTGTAATGTGTGAATATATCAATTGTTTTAAAGGTGTTTGACAGTCATTCCTGTAGATTTATTGAGTATGGGAGGCCAAGACTCCTGTTTCAAGAAATAATGCATGATGAATGACTGCTTCCAGATAAAATCTTCAGCCCTCAGATGACAACAGAAAGAACCATAATGATGTGCAGAGTCTGTCATTTAGTGATATGATTTTATTAAATAAACAGAATAGTTCACCTCTCTTTTGAAACCTTGCATATAGTAAGATAATTGAAAAGCATCAAAATGTTTCTAAGCTTGATTGCTCATTAACACTGATAAAAGCTTGGGACCAACAGTTAGAACACTGAAAAAGAGTAGAGACAATCATTATAGAATAAAGTATAGTATGATGAAAAATATTTGGAGTGAACAGATTTACAATTGACCGAAGCATATCTGCCACCTGCCCTTCAAATAAAGGAGAAAGCAGCTGCTCAATGATGTTACATTAGACTAATGTACCAAGGACTACAAGACTAAATGATGACATCTGAGTAATTTGACATATATAAAATAGACATTGAAATAAGTCACGGTCTCAGAGCAAATATATCTTTGAAAACAAATGATTCTGGCATAGCATTTAGTCTTGATTAGTTCCTTGTGCCCGCCTCTGTTCGGTAGTTGCAGTAGCTGTTGTGCTATATGTTATAAAAAGGCATGAGTGTGTGTGCCTCACGTGCTGTGTAGATAAGGCAGAGGCACATGATTCACTGAACAGCAAAGGGACTTAGTGACTTAATCAAAATCAATATGGAAGTGAATGGGTCACTTTTAGCCATTTGACAGTTCTGACTTTGTAAGTAGGTCACAGCATTGGAATATTAACGTATTATTACAATGAACTTAATTACATGCAAGAGCAAGATTGTAAGGAAAGGATTTTAACTATAGCTTCTGGATCTGCATTGACTTCTATGAGCAAAGAAAGAGATGATTGATTCCCTTTCTTATTTTCTTTTGTAAAGGAGCCAAAATCGTTTTATCCAAAGCCATTTTATTTGGATGTATAGACTGCAGATTCCATTTTATAATGCTTAATCTTAATGGTTAAGTGAGGGTGTTTTGTTGAGTTTATGCATGTATAGTTGGTTTTACTTTCTGAAAAGCAAAAGGAAGTAATTTGAGAGAAAGAAGATGTCACAGAGAGAACCTGACCTGGACTTCACTCAAAACCACAAACTTTGTGGAGAAGATAAAATCTGTGCTTTGAAAGATCTTGCTTTAAAATGCAAAGCTTTCTCCCGCATTGATGTCAGCAATGAAGAGCTTATTACACAGAGGGTTCTGCTTTTAATTGTAGAGCACTACATGAAATTCCAGAAGATAAATGAACGTGGAACAAATTTGTACTGTCTCTGTCAATAACTAATCTGACATCAGCATTTTAGCTCTTGGACAAAGGCAGCTTTGAGATCTGGAGAACATTACAAAAGGGCCTGTTCTTTGTGTTTAAGTTAAATGTTAAATTTCTATCAGCTCAAGCACTGTTATTAATTAAAAAAAAAAAAAAAACAGAAGAAAGAAAAGAAGCTGATGTTTGCTTCTTTTCCAGAATGTGCACACATGCTGTTTTACTGAGACCTTTACAAGCTGCTGTTGGCTAGCCATACACTCCTGAGGCTGTTTTATTATTGTTCACCCTTTCTACAGAAAACAAAATACAGCAACTTATGCTATGACATTTTGTGACATTTCCAGATATGAACATCTGGGAAGTTTAGTGTGACAGTGACAGCAAAGCTGACAATGATTTTCCAGTGCCACATACAGCCGGGGCATCTGCAGTCATTGCCTTTTCATTTTATTTTCCTCTTCCTCCCTCCCTCCCTCTCTCCTTCTCCCACCTAAATGCTTAATACAGCCTTTCTCTATTTTGGCCTTGAAGATAGAATAATATCCTACATTTATTTCAAAGCTGTACATAGAACATTTTATATCAAGTACATCACAAATTGGTGCAGAGCAAAAGAGAAGAGCATTCCAGCTAGCGAGAGGAAGCACAGCTGCACAAGTTGCTCTAATTGCAGACATTGGGTGGATTTGATCATCAGATGTCTACTCTGCATAAAATCAAAGTTAAACAGCTAAACATTAATTACTTCTATTATTGCATTTTTATATTGAGATGAAAGGGGGTATAAACCCAACAACCTACACATCTTGTGTAATAAGCCAAAGCAAGATAAAGGGGAAGGAAGGAAGGAAGGAAGGAAGGAAGGAAGGAAGGAAGAAAAAGTGTGCATTGATTACTTTGCTCTTTGAGGCCATGTAAGTAGGTGTCAACTCATCAACAGCCAGCAGAGCACTGATTTTTTAGCAGTAGCACCCAGGGGAATTTCACTCACTGATAGGCCAGTCACAAAAACAAGTTACAAGCAGCTCCTTTTTTTTNCTGAATAGTTGTTGCATTCGAAATGTAAAATATCTCATTTATGTGACAAAGGGTACACTGGAGGAAGGTAACATTTTATAAATGACCCAACTACAGCACTAATATGGTTAGTTAATAAACTAATGTAAAACAAATAAAGGTACATTGAAACTGTCCAAAGAAATTGCTGTGACTTAATGGTGCAAGGCACAAACACTTAGTCAACATGTTCTTATGTCAACTTCATTTTCAACTTATGCCATTTATTTACGTTTTATGGTCTCTTAGACATCTACAAAAATTGTGTTTTCTAAGGGATATTCTCACTGTTGCTTTGAGAACCAATTCTGAGTTGCATTAGTAAGAACAAAAATTGCATAATCTAGTGTGTTGCAGCATTTTCAGCCACAAGACCATGTTAAAATTGTAATAACCAAGCATTAAAGTTACATAGTGTCTTTTAAAGATAATTTCAAGGACTAATGACTCAATTAAAATTATCTTTAAAATATTTTAATTTAAGATTCCACCTAAAGTTTTATTCTGTACAAAGCTCTACTTCAGTACAGGGTGATGGCAAAATAGTTTGTATGTAATTATTGACAGTAGAGTCACCATTCCTGGAGGTGTCTAAGGAAACACCATTGTCTAGTTGACCAGGTGGTGTTAGGTCATAGGTTGGACTCGATGACCTCAAATTCTTTTCCAGCATAGATGATTGTGTAATTCTGTGGGTTTTGTTTGGATTTACTGATGTCAAACACTGTTCTGCATTTGGCTGTGTTTAGACACAACAACTTTACATTTTTTCTGTAATTAGCAGCCTTGAAATATTCATAGTGTTGCTTTAAGAAAAGGGCTAAGATAAAGAAAAAGGTAAAGTACTAAAAGGAAGAAGTAATGTTGTTAAGTGAGCATTTTGTTCATATCCTCTAGGAAAATTTATATTCACTCTTTTTCAAAATTGCTTTATTGGGAGAATAAAAGCCCTGTGAAGTTCCGTTCACTTCTCTGTCCCAAACTGGACAGTATTCCTACAAACAGTGTCAGTTTTTTTGGTTGGAAAATTATCTTCCTAGTCTTTATTATCCGATATCCCCTGAAACACAAGGTTTTATCTTCCTTGATAAATACTTTTCTTCTGAAATTTTTCCTAATAAACTCATTTATTGGTGCATTTCCTGAAAGCCGATGCTGAAGGAGTGTGGGAGCAGAGTCCAAAGGCCACTTATTGCTATTTGAAGTGATGAGGAGTCCCCAGGCAGGTGCAAAGGAGAGCCTTTATTCACAAAAACCAGGCCTTTTCAAGCAGTTAGGCCATTATCAATTAGATAGCCTCGAAGCACAACAAACATAATTCAACCAGTGGCCATCACCTGCAATGTAAACATGGGAAGAGCACGTGAAGAGCACGGGACTGTTATGTAAATTGTTTTTCTGCCTCTATCTCTGCTGAATCATTCCCATAGTCCTTCACTGTTTAGCTGAAGTGAATCCATGATGGTAAGGCCTTATTTTACTAGGCCTCGCATATCTGCTACAGTAAGTTGTCAACTGAAAAACATAGAATCAACATATTTGACCCATAGAGTAACTCCTTGCCCAGACCAGAGAAGCTGGTGCTCCTGGAGGATGTTTCCATGCTGCTTTCTGGCGAGTGTTTGCCTAGCCAGAGACAGCAATGACTTCCAATAGATAGGTGATTTTCTGCTTTTGCCTAGAAATATATATGAGTCAGAGACAATGTCTGAGTTTTATAGACTGCCATTAGCAGTTGTCATTTCAGCCTGAGACAATTCTGATTGAAATTAAGTAATTTCCTGAATATATTAAAATAAAGGACATTGTTATAGTCTTAACTGGAAAATAGTGTGATGAATCAGATTCCACAAAAGGTTTATTTTTTGCCTCTCCCCTCCTTCTGTCCACCTCTTCTTCCCCCAGGTTTCCGTTCATTTTAAACTCTCAGACATCTTCCATTTACTTTTCAGGACCTTTGTTTTATTTTGCTTTGCCCCTTTTTATCCTCCTGAAAACCTAAGCAAATTGGTAGAGCAAAGCACAAATACAGTGCCAACAGCTTACAGAGAGATTTCCTTAGAAGACAGCAGGCAGCAGATTTGTATTTTCTGCTTCACAGTATGGGGATGCAGCAAATATGACCAGCTGTTCCATGGAGAGTTTTGGCTCAGTGAAACCATTTTGTACAATGATGCTCTGGCCTGGCCCCAAACTTTCTTTCTCCTAAGCTCCCTTATGCAGCATACTGGAGAGCTCAGTTGGCCGGGGGATGCAGTGTCCCACTTCCCCCCATCCCAGCCCCAGGCATCTCTGCAGTTTGAGACACCTGTGGAGAAGAAATATTCTTTCTGTTGCTTTCTGTTGCTTTTCACCTCTGTGTATCAGTATCAGCAAACACAAGGTTCTTTGTGTCCCCTTCCTTCCTTAGTGGTTGATTCACAATGTTGCATCATCCAAAACACCTGCTCTGAATTTTTGGCTTGGCTAAGTGACCCCCTGTTCACCTTGGCCTTTGCTTCCTTCTTTTGTAGCAGGAATAGCAAATTTAGTCCTGTTCAGAGGAGCTCTTTTTCCTTAAGCATTTCTCCTGAAATTTTCACTTTTGTGAATGGTAACTGCTTTGCAACTTCTCTAAAGATATTACCACTCTTATATCTTTTCTTGTCTGTGTTCATGGCAAAAATCTGTTCAGAGGCTTTTTTTTTTTTTTTAATTGCTTAAACTTTGAATTAGTTCTCAAATTGTTTCCCAGGTTTTTGTGTGAATGTTGCTACAGAAACTCAGCTGTCCTCCCTGTGACTCCTGTGCTGTAGTCTAACTGCAGACTAGTTTTTGAATGTACATTTCTGGAAGTTTAAAAAATTCTAATAAATTATTCCCGCACTGAATACTATCTTAGCCTTGTGTGGGTATTAGGGGTACCCATGGATGACCAGGCCATAGTGCCACTGGCACAGGCACCGTTTCGAATGACTTTAGTTGCCTTGCAAGAAATTGTCATTCAAGGAGGAACCAGAGCTGATGGTATACCAGAACTGAATCTGAAAGTAGGAAATCTTGTGAAGTACGAGATCCCTCAAGCACTCTGGTGATGGTATCCCAGCTAATCTATCTCAAATGGACCATGGGAATTTTCAGGGTTAACTAGAATGTAAAGGTTAGAGGAAATGTTGGCACCTGATGGAGTCTGAAACAGAGAAGGTTCACTGCTCCCCCTTTTGCTGCCCCTTCAGGATGCTGGGCACAGTATTTTACATGACTGTTTTATCTAGTTTCTTGTGCCTCACTTTTTTAGAGAGACATCTGTAAGAGAGACTTCTGATTTACATTGTTCTCCCTCCCTACCCCAAATAATAAAGGCCACACAGAATGGTATTAGAAGAAGGAATTGAATCGCATTGCTTATAAACCTACATAGATTGTGAAGAATATATCAAGATGGTTTTGTTAAAGAGCTTGAATGTGAGTTTTACAAACAATTTAACAAAGAATAATAAGAACACAGGAATATTACAAAAATCAAGGAAAGTTAAGAAAAATAATCTGTGTTTTTTCAGACCTTAGCACAAGTGAGAACTGTTAGTTTTGGTTTGTGTGCTTGATCTGTCAATACATCTATTAGGGGTTTGAGCTGTCTTACTTCGCCCCTGCTTGGGACTACACACATACTCTTGCACTCTGATTTTCCCTCTGACATGATGCTAGCTTTCACCCTGAAGCTCAGTATTATTTTATGCCATGTGTTAATTTCCTGCATGAATGCCTTATTTACCTTCATTTAGAGTATGCTGCAGGTGGAAACAGAACAGTACTTACTGGCAATATTTTTGGTGGCAAAACACTGAAGGACAGCTCAGGGTCTTGCATAGCTCTAGGGTATCACCACTGTGAAAGCAATTTGGAGGTGTGATTTGTCATTAAGGAGGACTGGTTTCTTAAATACTGGTGCTTCATAGGACACCATGCTAACCACAAGTATGAAGATTTTTAGTCTCTTCAAAGAGAACAGATCTGAAAATTTCTGGACTCCATTCAAAAGCCTCCCAAACCAATGGGAGTCTTTCCTGGAATTTCAGCCAGTGTTTGATGTGGCTCTCAGGAACATTTCTTTTTGTTTGAAAGTGTCTGGTAAAAACAACTGAACTCTTGGGGATAAAATTACAGATTTATGTAGTAATTGAGTAGTGTTCTGTTACTAAATTGTTATATAGGTATCAGTAGCTGTTACAGCTACTGGTGTTTTTTCTCGTAAGATACAATAGTTACTGCACATTGCTCTGTTTTATGCGCATGATATATGTATCTATAGAATTTGTATTAGTGTTCCGATAAATTTGGTGCACTGACTCTATTAGTTGTAGTTATAGTGTGTATTCAACAAGGGCAGCTTGATATGCATATTCATTAAGACAACCTTTCCCAGTGCAACAAAGTTTGTAGAAGATCCATTCTGTACTGTATCATACAGAGGGATCATTCCTTTGAAGATTTTCTAGTTGTTTTCCTTTGTTACTTGGGTAGGTTTTGATTTTCAGAGTTGTCTTCTAGGCATTTGCACTGTATATATTTCTTTTTTATTGTCTTGGAGGTTTTCTATTTGCTTTGCTCTGTGGTCATTGGATCCTCTGTTAGAGATCTTCCAAACAATGGAGCTGGTGTTTTTGAAGCAGTAGGGTACACATTTCCTCAGTTGCATTTAATGACTAAATTCATGGCTAAATTCACTAGGCTATTTGGGCAATGTACATTAAATTTTTTATTTTTCATTTTTCTCCTTCACTGTTCTCTTCAAGGGCTAATAAAACTGCTTTTCTGTGTTTAAAAATGTACTCAGCAATAGAGAGAGCTTAATGTTTATGTCTGTGTGTGTTTATGTGTTTGTGGTATTGGCTGCATGTTAGAAATAAATATTCACATGTATATAAATGCATGTATACATGTATAATATATATATGTGTACAATTATAAACTGCAACTGTGAGAGAGTAGAAAAGGGATGTAACTACATGCAGCATGTTTGTTCTTAAGCTTTTATGTATGTGCTTCCCTTCACTTCTCCTTCTAGGAGTGCGGAAGCATGGTTTGTGTTTGCTTTGAGAGTGAATACAGGGGCTGCTTAAATTGCAGCTACAAAAAAATTCTTATTACCTTTGCATTTCAAGAGCAAAAGTGCAACAAAAGTAAAAGCACAAGGAAATACTTTTGAAATTAATCTTATACAATAATAGTACAGTAATACATTTGAGCAGCCTAGAACTTGCTGCCATAAGATACCATATGAGTCAGAAGTTTAGCACAATTTCTGTGAACACTCAAGCTTCAGGGCACTTCACTTCTAAATTCAGATATAAGAAGCAATTTCACCTATTGAAAGAAAATTCCATAATTGGCAATTTCATGGTTTCTTGCCCTTTTCTTTGATACTGGTCACTGACAGAAAGAGGGTATTGGACTAGATGAATTGGTCGGTATCACTATGACAATGGCTGTATCTGTTATTGTGAGGAAATGATGATTTCTGCTGGTATCTTACCTGTAAGAGCGTTTCCAACATGTATGCACTAGAATGAGAAACAATCTGTGATAACACACTTACATGTTTTGTTGATTTTAGAATGCACAACTTGATTATACAAGCTGATCAGCCTGTTTTTTATTGGAGAAAAATTAAATAATGCTTTTGAGCAGAGTTCTGCTCAAGCTAATGAAAGTTCAGAGTTAGTAAATATTGTACAATACAGGATGGGTGAAGCATTTCAGAGGATAAGCTTATTCCCTTTTCAGGAAAACAAACCTGAAACTTCTCCCAAATTTCAAATTTTTATCACAATAATAGTTGGTCTATAGCTTGGGCTTCTAGGTTGTATGGTAATACAAATAATAAACTGCAGCAATGACACTGGTAAATACTATATTTTTTCCTGTTGTTTACCCTTTTCCTATCTTCAGTAGTAGCAGCAGAACTAACAGTCCTTTTAAAGTAGTGACTAGTGTACCAGAGATGAGCAGATATGCTTCATGGGGAACTTTCCTGCAGTAGGTTACACATAGGGCTTTGGCAGGGTTTTTTTTTTTGTATTTTCTTCCTCTGTAAAAACATTCTCCACTAGGTGTCCCAAGTACAAGGAATGTAAGATTAATGTCTTGTAGTTTAAAACATTGACTATTTTCCCTAAGTCAAGCATTCCTGTTAGGATAGATTTACTGTTACATTTACTTACAGTTTAAGGATTTATTATATTTCAGCCTAAGTACATCTAGAAAAAGGATATCAAAAGCTAAAAAAGACTCAGCATACTTTAAGTAATCTTTTTCTTGGTTCCTTCCTCATATCCATTTAAAATCGACCTCCAGGACATCACCAAGGCCTCTATAAACACTTAGCTGCAGGAAGAATTTTGTTAGGGCTGTCCTTAACGCTTAAGGAAAAAGAAACATTCAAACCTTATTTTAGAATACAAGCTGATCCCTCTGATACATTTGAATCCAAGATAATTCTTGAAGTTTCCAGAAATTTGTGAGAAAGAAAACCAAATTTTTCAAAGTTTTGCGTAAGAGTATGCATCAAACCTGTAGATTGTTGAACATGCTGCATATTTCTCTGCTGTGGAAAAAAGATACTTCATTAATGAGACGTCATTGGAACCTGTAAAAATATTTGGCAGGGACATTGAATTGGCATTGCAGATTCAAAGGCAGCAAACAAAATATACATATACTGTGTGCTATTGGACAGAACAGACTGATGCAAACTCCTGCTGAGAGGGAGCCAAGGTGATCAGATCTGCTAGGTCATAAAATTTATTCATTGCCAAGCTTGCAGTTTAGAATGTCAAATTATTAGGTCCTTCTGGCATGTTATGATTTTCTTAATTATAATAAGTTTACAGATTTTGTTGATGAGGTCACCACAGGAGCATAGAAAAGAATTTAAATCCCTAATTGCTGAGGGACAGTTAGCAGCAAGAGCACCTTTACAAACAGCTCTAGATGCTGCAGTTACCCTGCTATAGTCAATGGAAATGTGTGTGGTAATGAGCCGCTGTCATCTTGGCTCTGGAGCTCTGAGATCCCAGGAGCAGTGTAGTCATCAGAGGAAGATCTTCTGTTTGGATGAAGTGAATTAGTTCTGCATGAAAAAGGGTGATGCCCTTCACACTTTGGGGGATTTATTTGCTATTTTTTTCCTTTAGATGTGCATATGACTGCAGCAAAAGAAAGCAGAATTTTCTGAGAGCTGATCCATGTACAGGATATAAAAAAATATAGAAATTTCTTCTTTGAGATGGCGGAAGACCCTAGTAACTGAAAAAGGCATTATGAAATACTCAATTTCTTATTGATTTAATTTAGTAACCATCCTGACAAGACTGTTTGAGTTACCATTTTGCCATGTTTATGGATTTTCGTCACTTTTCCTTGCATTGAAAACTATTTCTCATTCTTGGTATTGAGGTACACAACAACATAGATTTCAAGGTCAGAGAACATTCTAAGTTGCCTCATAGGTGTCCCCAGCTGTTTTATCTTGCCCTTAGAATCCACTTTTCCCGGAATCTGTTTCTAGAGGACGTGAATCTTCTCTGTGGCCTGCAAGAGGGGAAGAAGTTACTCATGAATGAAGAAGAATTTCTGTTTACACTGTTTCATTATTTTCCCACACAAAGGAGGGCTTGAGAGTCTCCCTACTTTCATTACCCTGTTCTGTTTCAGAAAGACCTTTAACACCTTGTTATATTCTCAGATAATACTAAACACTTGACAACACCTACAGATCAATTTGCACTTTTTTGTATGTCAGTCCTCCTTTGTCTACACTAGATAACATTACCTGAAAACATCCTACAGACACAATTTAGATATGGAGTTAGCAGTTCTCTCCTTATTTACTTGCTATACAAAGATCCTGCCAAATTGAAGACAAAGGGGTTTTTTTATGAAGACCATGATGACCTGTGTGGTTTAGGACATGTAAGCCTTCATGATATTGTCTCTTTAAATAATTCGTATAAAAACATAATGTTCATAGAAGAACAGACCTAAACTCTAAGTAGCCTATAATGCTCTTTCCAATACTTTACCAGCATATATCTTGGGAATATGCTGTTACAGACCAGTCATGTAGTGATACTTCGAAGAATATTCTCAGCCCCTGGGAGTTGACCTTGAGACTAGCTCAGTTGTTCAGAGCATGGTGGCAATAACACCCAGGTTGTAGATTCAATCCCTGTATGGGCCATTCACTTAAGAGTTGGACTTGATGATCCTTGTGAGTCCCCTGCCACTGAGAATATTCTGTGATCTGAGTTATAAGTCAGAGACAGCTTATAGTTAATATGCCTACGTGGATTTCTTGAACTGGTAAAAGCTTTCCTGAAATTCCTGGAATTTTTGTGATTCATCCTGTTTTTCTTATCCAGGCCTTGAGTTCTTGCTTAAAATTGCATCCTTATAGATCTCATTTGTTTGCATAATTTCACTAGTCATTGTCTGATTAGGGAGACCCTAAACTCAGTGTTTAGATGTTTCAGTCTTTTTATGTAAAAGAAAAAAAAAATTAAACCCTTCTAGATTTCCCTCAGACTTCTAATTTTGTTATGAAATTTATCTAAAGATTGTCTAAAATTTTTCAGAGATTATAAAGCTATGTATTAAGGTAACTGGGCTAGAGCCTCAGGGTGATACAGTTCCATCAGTTTGGATGTAGACAGCTTTTTCTACCTCTTTGAGAGGCAGAGATAAGAACAGCAGATTTATTTAAAGTTGTATGGACTGTTAATTAGAGGAGTCTTCTGCAATATGTAGTCATTCTGTAAGAGTAGTATTGGCAGTCTATTTTTAGGGTAGCTCCAAATCCCCACAGTGTTTAGACCAAGTCTCTGCATTTAAGTCATTAAGCAAGTGTTACAAACTCTGAATGAGAAAGAAAATCTACCCTCAAACAATACCAGAAGTTCTTGTGCATTTGTTGTCCATGACTTTATAATAATGCATACGATATTGTGGATAGCTTTTCTTTCCCTGTATCACACCCCATGGCAAAGATTGTGTTCTGCAATGAAGAAAGACCTCAGTGTAGCTTTACAGTTTCTCTTCCAGGCACATGGATCAGAATGCAAACTTTGTCAGGTACTGCAGCATATTCCCTTACTGACAGTTTGAAACCTGAGAGCACTGCATGGAGGCACATCATCCTTGGGATGATGAATCAAGAAGCTGTATTCAGCTTTTCTATTAATCTAACTTAAAAAAACTAAATTCTATTTTGCTCTCAGCTCTGGGCATTTCTGTAGTGCTTACCAGCTAAGTTACTTTTGTGATTCTTCTGAATGTGTTTACACTTTGTTTGACTTTGAAAAAAGTGTGATTGTTTTCTTAGCCCTGGGAATCACTCGTAGCTTCGCATACAGAGGAGTAAGCAAAACCAATTATATGTAAATTAACTGCTTGTTTTACCCCAAAGAAACCATATTTGGATGAAATATAATTCTGAGTATTCTAATTTTGCTAAATGCTCTGCTGCAGTGGTTGGGAGAGTTAAATGGTATAATCTTCAGTGCTCATCAGAAGCTCTGGGCAAGGAATGAACATTTTATGGCTTATCAATCAGTGGCTGCCAAAGACCTTGCGAAGAAAAACAAGTTTTGATTGGTTATGTACACATTTCTTGAGAATTCTAACCCTCTGAACGTCATATATTGTACTGAACAGGTGAGTAATATACCAGCTACCACATTAAGACAAATCTGACACTGCACCATTTACATTTTTTGTAGAAAATCTTTACAGCTTTTCTTTTTAAATAGGCTTTATAGAACATCTGTATGTAGAATGGTTCTAAGATACTCCTGTACAAACATGTGGCCGTGTCTAGGTAGTTCCTGATTTCAGAATGAGCGGGGTGTATAAGACTAGCTTTCCCATCATTAATAGCAAAATTAAAATGTCTGCTTAAAGCCTGTGGATCTGTGGAGGCAACTTGCCAAGCTATCCTCAGCGGCCAGAGCCATTCATGTCAAGAGATTGGTGCTTTGGGGCTGGGTTCACTGGTACACCCTTCAGCCTCCTAGCAGGATCTGGTTTCTCTGGATCCAAACAGATCTGTTTTAACAGCTTTGCCGCTATCATCTGTAAGAGTAGAACTATCAAAATGACAATGTGTGGACCAGCTGCACCAAGTATCTGTGCAGTGTGGCAGAGAAGGTAACAGTGCTTGTCCTTAAAAGCACCAACATCAGCTGAAGTTAGAGCAGTCAAGTGAACTGTGCCTAAAATGGAGGGTATTGTGCCTTTACTGAGAGGAGGGTCCTGGTTTAGGAATGGTACTCCCTAATTCAGTGCCCCCACCAGTACTCTCCAAACTATACGCCAATCTTTTTTGCTCCCCTGTTTTCCCCTCCCACACAATGCTGCAGGGGGATGGAGAGGAGAATTGAAGACACCAAAAGGCAAAGATCATGGGTTGAGATAAGAACAATTTACTGGAAGCAGCAATGAGACAAGAAAACAGTAACAGCAACAATACTAATGACAGAGGGTGCAAGAAAACAAATTATTCACAAGGGGAAAAAACCACAGATAATAGAAAATGATGGGCAAGGGAAATCTACATGCATGAGATTACTCTCTGCTTACAGGTCATGAGAGAGGGTATGAGAGGGGTACTTAACTGCTCAGACTTAGATAGTCTCCAGTGTCTTCACCCCACCAAAATGATAAAAAGTAGTAAGGTTGCAAGAGAGTATTTGATCCCATTAATCAAATCCAATACATCCAGTATCTGAACTTCTTAACATTTAATAAAATATCTTCCTAAAGAATTGGCTATTTTGTGATTGTTCTTTAACACAAAGTGTTTTAGATGATGAGTCTGGTGATTATAACAACCATTGTCAAGGTGTAAGGAACTCTTAACACTTATGTGTCAGTACACTAGCTAGAACTTTTAATAAGTCAAACTGTTGTACTGAATTTCAGCATAAAATGCTATGTGATACAGTAAAACCTATTACATTTTCACCTGCTACATGATTTACTCTCTATAGATTAAGTATCACACTGTAAAAAACATTCAGACATTTTAAAAAAGTAATGAAAAGTTATGCCTCCATAAATCATCGTATTCCTGATTCATTTTATCCTTTTCCTATCTTATTCTGATGCATTTCAGAATTTATAGGCATACCAGGTAAGGTAAGCCAGAGAGGTTGCTGAAGACAGAAATCTCTTTTAGGTGTGGACACATCTAATCAGGCACTCCAGTTCATTCTAAGACTTTCCTTAGGAGGGAAGGATGGTGCAGCTCTGTATCAAATTCAGCAGCTGTTATATTCTGGAACTGGCCACCCAATAGAATACAAGTAGAATAAAATACATATTTCCACGGGCATGTGAAGATAATATCATTTGGAACAAAGACAGACATATCAACTTTGAAGAGAGGTAAATATTTCAAAAACAAGGGGGGAAAATAGGCTGTGTGGAGGTAACCTTGTTGAAAATCTTTGGAGCATCAACATTCTGTTAAAGGCATGGGTCTGACGTCTTAGGAAATGTAAAGCCAGATGTATACTCATCTCCACTTTCAGAGTTCTATTGTCTTCGACTGCAGCTATCACTTTCCTCAATTGAAAATGCATGTTGGTAATTGTAAATCCATATGTGATATTCTAGTGAAGAAGGACAAAGCTGGAAAAACATAGTGCCATAAATCCAGTGACTTGCCTTCAGTGTCTTATTTTCAGCAACAAAAAGAAATAAACCTTAAAACTTTACACAAAACTCTCCTGCTGTATATTGCTATTATTCCTGAGTCATTAAACACCTTCTTGCTAAAATCAAACTTGTGGAGAAAATGACCATAGAATAAATGTGTAAAAATAAAAGCACAATTGCTTGTGCATTATTATTGCTATTAATCAGCATTGTGGGACTTGTATGGTAGTACAATGTTTCCAGAGTGTATCCTACATGTTTATAAGCAGTACTTCATCTACAGAAAGTATTTCAGATAGGATAGCAATGACAGAAAGCAGAAAAAAACACAGTAATTTTACATAGGCAGGTATTTCAGCTAGGCCTCAGTTTAGTGCAAAAACATGTTCCATTCTTGCTGTAACAAACACCCCTTGTGCAAAAGGGTATGTATACTTGGATGGTCACCCAGAAGATAACCGTGCTGCGATGGGACAAATAGCCAGAATTTTTGGTAGCCTAGCAATGACACTATTCTGGACCAAAACTGCCAGGGCATTGCCAGGCCTCATAGAGGAATAAGGAGTCTCCTAGACCAGCTTAGCTCAAATTCTCATGATAAGCAAAGGGGTGAATATTTTGAGCAATTCTGTCCTATGTAGCTTGGAATGTTGCAATTTTCAAATTGGAGACCGTAAGTTTGCTAAAATTACATAAACAACTCAAGTAAATAGTACACTTGAGTAAACACCTGTTCTGTGTGTGCCAGGTCTTTCCAGACACTTCAGGAAGAGAGAGGTGGCTGCATGACAGTGATCAGGAGCAGGAATCAAAAGCAATATAGAATTGATCAAGAGCAGGAATCAAAAGCAATATAGAATTGGTCAGGAGCACAAATCTTTTTTTTTTTTTTTCTTGGCAGAAGTTATTTAATGTGTAATGGTCGCTCTAATATCTGGAGACAGACATTATTCTTTGAGTCAGTAAGTCCGTAAATATAAACTGTAACCTTGTGGTTCTTCAGTGAGAACACCTGATTACAATAGATGAAGCATGTAAGTGATTAGAAGCTTTTCTCCTCCTCGATTTAGGATTAATTTTCCTTGATTACTTTTAGTTTGCCTTCACCCCATATTAGCCTAAGTAATTTGTAGTCAAATGTGGAGGTTTTAACTGACCTCTGTTCATTGCCAGCAGAGGTTATAAGGGAATTGTATTTTTTCTGTGGGGTAGCAGAACTGCTTGTGTGGAGAGTTGTTGCTTGGGTTATTTTGCACAGCTGTTAGCTCAGGTGTTTTGAGGAAAATCACTTGATGGCTTAAAGAAGGGCTAGTTCATTCTCCTGAATCTGGAAGGGAAAAAAAATATTATGGAGAGGTATTCAAACATTTTCAGTCCCTCAGTGATTTAGTTTCATCATCACAGAAACTTGACTGGTTGCCAGTCTGAAAACAGAATTTAAAGGCTGTGTGATGCTTCTAGGTGGACATGACTAAAAGCTTCAGCAAACTCAGGTTAGTGAGTTTCTATGTGGGAATGAGAAAGGTGAGATTCTGCGTGTATGGAAGGCTAACATTGTAATAGTTATAATGTCATAACTTTATAAAGATGTCTCGGTGGCTAAAAGTTTAAAAAAGTGCAGGTAGTTATTCAGCTCTGGTAAGGGTGAGTGGTTTGTGTGGGTGGGTGGTTTAAATTAAATTCCATTGTGAGTTATTCCATCCCTCTTCTGAAGATCTCTCTTATCACCTCAAGTCTGTTACTCAGAGAGTGTGGGAAGGTGGCTGGAGTAAAATTACTTTTTTTATCTGGATGTAGGAGGTTTACCACTGGATGTGGTTATTTTATGAGACTTTTTTTGTGGTAGAAAGTTGTTGCATGGGAACAAAGAGAAGCCTGTTGAATCTCAAGGTAAATAGAGAATTAAGGACTTCAGTAGGTGTTATTCTTCATTGCCATCTCCCCTATAGTCTTGTAGGGCCGGTTTGCCACAGGGAGATTGTGCTAAAATAAATAACCTGGGGTGACAAAACCAGGATGTGAGTGAAGACCCAGAATATTAATGATTACTGGAGTTTTATCTTGTCATGGAAGTTGCTGTTTTGTTTGTATTACTTCTTAGCGATAAAGACTGCAGTTGGACTAATGCTCTGATCTCTTGATGGAGATGTAGCAGCACACAGCCAAATGGTAGTGGGAAATCCCAAAACAGATGTAATGGTTTTCAGAGTTTCCATTGCAAGAACTTTGGTCCCCCGTATAGTGGTAGGAAACAGATGAATATAGGGCAAGAATAAGTATCAATTAAGTATTATGTCCTAAAGAAAATTATAAATAATCTATTCAAATATACAAGTTTAATGATATTTTCTCTTGAAATACAGCCTTTTTATGTCTCTCTCTCTCTGTATTTACACATAGCATAAGGATATAAGTTTGTTTACTTAAAACTGTCTCCCTGAAGCCAAGGGATGAAGTTTCCCTGACTAATAGGACTAAACCTTAGTCATATTTCATGGTCTGTGCACGTTCAAATACTTAAGTACTTTTGCATGAAGGTTTCTGTGTGATTTTTAATATAGAGATGAGATATTTTGAGGGGAATGTTTGCTCTCAAATAGTCTGTTGCATATTTAAAATTATACTACTTCAATGCATTGTCGTCAACTTGTTTTTGCAAGCTTTGATTATTTATGGTCAGAGTTTACCTCTTGTGAGTGGTCAGACTAAGCTTTGAATAAGCATAGACCAGATTTGTTTGGTGACCCAAACAATTTCTGCGTATAGAAACATACATAAGAAATCAGAGAATATTCTGAGTTGGAAGGGACCAACTAGGATCATCATAGTCCAACTCCTGGCTCTTTAAAGGACAACTCCAAGAATCACACCATGTGTCCAAAAGTATTGTCCAAATTCTTCTTGAACTCTGTTGGCCTTTGGAGCTGTGACTACTTCCCTGGGGAGTCTGTTCCAGTGCCCAACCACTCTCTGGATGAAGAAGTTTTTTTCTAATATCCAGCTGTCCCAGTTTAAAGGGACAGGTGTCTGCCAGGGAAGGTAGGAACCTCCCTAGAGTGGAGAAAAATGACCTCTTCCCTCCAAATTGTTATAACTTTGAAATTAGGGGGCTTTCAGGCAAAGATATGGGTAAAGGAATAACAGTTCTTTACTAGGGTATATATAACAAGATAAAACAAACAAACCAGAAAATCCAGGAACAGCCGTTTGTTACCCGTTAAGCAGTTTTTTCCGCTTTGGTGCAGTTACGGGCACAGCCAGCAGGAGGCGCTGTGGGCTGGTGCTGAGGCAGAGCGGCTGCAGTGGCTCCCCCAGGGCTGCAGGGGCGCTGTGGGCTCCGGCGGCTGCAGAGGGCACCGGTGCTGGGCCCTGGGCGCCCCCAGGAGTAACAGCGACCTCAGGGACGGGACAAAAATGGAGGGGGCAGTTGCAAGTCACCCCTGGCTCTCCTGTCCTGAGCAGTATCCTGGTGATGGCAGCAGCCGAGGTTCCAGTTGGCAAATGGGAGGTGCTCCCTCCAGGGAGAGGGAGGAGGTGAGTGGCCCGGTTTTCCTTGAGGCACCCACAGAAATGGTGAGGATCTCTCCCCTGGCGAGGGTGGATGTTGGAAAGTCCCACTCCACAGGTTGCTCTTGCAAGCGATGGCCTATGGTGGTAAGGGGAACATTCAGCAAGGAACGTTCAGCAGTAGCAGTGAGTCCTCTGGGCAGAAAGCAGTTCATTTCCAAACCCCCACATTGTCTCCCGTCCAAAAGCCCGGATAAAGACCGTTCACACCCAGCTAAGAAACTCCTGAAAACCCCACTGCTTCCCCCTCCCCTGCGCAGAGCGATTAAGGCTCTGACTATGTCTTTTTTCTTCTTAAATATTAGCCATTTCAGATCCTGGGCAACTCCCTCTGCTATCACAGGTTTCCTTGTCAGCTAACAGATGGGAGAAAATTCCCTTAAAAGGAATAAAAGAAAATAATCCAAACCCACAACACCAACCTAAATGTCCCCTGACACAATTTAAGGCCATTCCCTCAGGTCACCACAGATAAGAGATCAGTGTCTGTCCTTTGCTTCCCCTCACAAGGACCTTGTAGATAACTATGATGTCTTCCCTCAGTCTCCTCCAGGCTGTACAAACAAAGTGACCTCAGCTGCTGCCTGTATGGTTTCCCCACTAGACCGTTCACTATCTTTGTAGCCCTCCTCTGGGCAATCTCTGGTAGCTTAACATCATTTTTTATATTTGGTGCCCAAAACTTCACACAGCACTCGAGGTGAGGCAGCCCCAGTGCAGTGCAGAGCAGAGCAGGACTATCCCCTACCTTGTCCAGCTGGCGATGCTGTGCCTGATGCACCCCTGGACATGGTTGGCTCTCCTGGCTGCCAGGAAACTGCTGACTCATGTTCAACTTGCCATCAACCAGGACCCCCAGGTGCCTTTCCATGGCACTGCTTTTTGACCTTTCATTCCCCGGTTTGTCCTTACATCCAGGACTGCCCCATCCCAGGTGCCAAATCCAGCACTTTTTTTAAACATCAGATGGTTTGATTTTTCTTTAACAATAAGATATATTTTGTTGATGATTCTACTGTAAAAGATTTATTGCTTTCAGTGTGAATTTGTGAATATCCTTTTCATGATCTTTGTTTTCTGCAAATGAACTGAGGAATGGCACAGCACCTTAGTTGCATCAGAAGAAATTTCGTTCTCTGTTATCGTTTGGTTGTATCTTCAGGTCCGAATGAACCATGGGTTAGGTTTAAGTGGCAGGGAAGAGGGGAAACATATAATTGGACCTAAGATTTCATGTGGGAGCAAGAAGAGATCAATATGGAATTCCAGCTAGGGAATTCTAGACTGTGGAAGATGTTACCATGATGTCAGTTATTTGATGTAAAATAAGAGTTTTTCATTTTTAAGAAATTGCTCAAAGGCTGGTCTTATTAAAATTCCTTATTAAAAGCTCTTCTTTTAATAAGGAATCATTGGGTGAAATTCCTTGGCCAGTGTTCTGGAGCAGGTAGCTCTAGTTAATCACACTTAGGGCCTGCGGAACCAAATACAATCTTTCTTCCTTGGGTCCAAGCTAGTAAAAATATTCTTGCTGAGGATTTAGCAAGCGAACAGTTGTGTACAGATTTATTGAAGCTATGAGAGTTTTTACATAAAGCAGAGAAATGGAAGCACTGCACTTTGCATTATTGAATTCTGTTGACCCAATAGCTCTGTTGCTGGTGGTCTAGAAGGTGATCCAAAGAAATATTCATATAGACAGCTATATAAATTAAAAAATTCCACCTTTATAACAAATCTCTACATGTTCAGGAGGATAAAGAAAGGCTTCTGATCAGAGTTTTAGAAACAAGGGAATTATTTTCTTTGACAGCAGAAAAGATCAATTGAAATTTTTTATCCTGTACACATAGTCCCTGAGTTAATGCCCTCAATAAAAAAAAAATGGGTATTTTTTTCCCTAAATTAGTTCATTGATAAAGGAAATATGATGATCTCTCTAAAGTGCAAGATAGCATTAGAAAAAAATGATAGTCAGCCACTGAAGAAAAGTTGTGGAACAAAGAAAATGGGATCAAGCGTGGTTGGAAATATGGTCTTGGTTAAGAACTTTGTTATATCTATCTTTCTTACCTTTGTGAAATAGAAGCAGGTCTGCAAAATACAAATTTACAGCGTGATCTATGGTAAAATGGAGAGTGCTGTATTTTGAGAACTTATTTTTATATATGCTGGAACACAAAATTAAAATGCTAAAAGTCTTCAATATGAGGTGGCTCATCTGCTGATCAGTCATTCTAATGTAGCTCCACTGAAATCAACTAGTGAAAATCAGTCTCCTGTTAATTTGTCAGATTGGGAGATGATGGCTTTTTTTTTTTTGTTTTGTTTTTCTTTATGTATATTGCAATATTTTTGAGAATGTACTGGTTATAGCTGTAGAACATTTTGCAGGACTGGTGTCAGTGTTCAATTTAAAAGATGTATTACACATAAGAAACATTTAAGTTTAAAGGGTTTTATTTTAGCCAAGTAAATTAGTATAGTGCCATTTAAATCTGTAAGTGTTGAAAAAAAAAAGAAAAATATTTGGTGTTTTTTTGTGCTTTTGGAGACCAAAGCTTCAGGAGGCTTTATAGCAATACATGTTCTGAGATAAAACTGTATTTTTATAGCTAAATTCCCAGAGTCGGAGCTGCCTAATTCTCTGAATTAGTACTGTAGCTAAAGAACTATGAGAGACAGGAAGAATAAAGTTCTTGGAAAATGAGGATGATTAACAGAGTTACACTTCTTCGAGTGTGTAGTCTTTAATCAGCCTTAGGATATGGGCACTTTACTGTATTACTCGGCCCATAATCATATACATTAGTATTCATAATCTGACAATAATGTAAGATTAGCTGTAACTGAGAACAATTCATTTTAGTTGTGACTCCATTCAAATGAAGGGAAAGGCACCTACCTTTCTGTACTGGACCAAGGTTGATGGCAGTGTGGGCGGTTTCCCTAACACTGTGTGTGTTGTGGCTTTCTGTTCCCATCTGATTGCTTCATCATTCTCTTTGCTCCAGTTTTTGTACTTTGCCATAGTCATAAAGTGATTGCACATGTAAAGAGGAAAACAGGTAACATATTCTTATGGGGGGATTTATATTTTTTTGCCCTGTGCTTCCTGTGTAGGACCAGTTGAATGACTGTTGTCAGCGCTTTGGTGCAGGCTGAGCTGATGTGCTTTCTGATATCTGAGAGAAAATCCTTGTGCTTTCTAGGGCTGATTGGAGGTGCCAGAAATACCAGAGAACTGATACTCAACTGTATTTAGGAAGCTAAAACCTAGTAAATATAATTACAACTGCTTAAGCCCTTTGTGAAAATCTCAGCTTTGTGATTGAGACGTGTTCTTCTCTCACAAACACTGTGTATGTATGATGGAAGAGGAGGTAAGCATCCTCCTTGATATGAATGGGGAAATTGGCAGAGTGGGAGCCTCTCTGATAACAATATGGTGAATTGAAGAGGCCATCCATCAACAGATGGAAGTAGAATTAGGGAGGTGGCAGCCAGCAGGAGAACAGGGCAAGAAAGCAAAACTGCAGGCTCTAATACTTTGTTTGATGCTTAAATTCCAGCATCAGCTGGAATTCTATGCGTTGTCTTGTTCCAACTCCCTCTAATTAATTGTTTGAGGGCAAGAGACACCCAAAAGCAAATTAGCTCTCAGGATGAAAAATTTATACCAGTGTAGATTGTTTCATTCAAATCACTGAAAGTGCAAAACAAAACTGAAAATTCTGACAGTTTCAGTGCTGCTGAATTTTCCAAATTATCTAAACCTTCATACTGTTTCTAGAGTTCCTACCTAAGCTGCCTTTTCAGAGACAGTTGTGAGAAGAACAGTCAGTCAAGATGATAAATGGGAACATCAGTGTTTGTATGATTAAGGTTTTGGGGAACTAGGATTAGTTTCAGCCATAGTGTTTGCATTTGTTTGGACTATTTCTATTTACCAAACAATGAAATCTGTGGTGCTCTTACTGTTTCTACTTGGAGAGATGCTTTCAAAAGAATGCCTGAATGAGATCCCTCATAAATCTTTGCCCTGGTTCCTACTTGGTAGTTGAAAACTTTTGTCTTTTGTCTTTTGCTTTTTGTCTTTTGTCTTTTGCTGCTATTACACTATAGTCAGCCTGCTGCCTGGCTATATGGGAATTTTCAGTCACAGCTTGGAGGTAGTTATGACCAGTCATTGGTGCCAACAATATCAGATAAAACAGTTTGAAAAAACTTTGAAGTTTCCTCCACATCTCTGACATCAATTTTAATTTCTCATATTTGTTGCCTGTAAGCCTCTTGCTGGCTGAGAAAAAGAGGGTATTGTCTCTCATCAACAGCAGGACTGTTTGCCAGCCCTTTGACTTGACAGGACAATGTTGAGCTTTTGGGAAATTTGCAGTTGAGCAGATGGACAGTACACAGGAGGCCAAAATGACACAAAGGGAGCCCTTAGTTTGTAGAGCACAGTCTGGATCTGTCTGTAGATTATCAGCTCTGTGCCCTCTACAAACAAGGCTGATACAGAGAAGAGAGTACAGGACTGAGACTGAAAGAAAATACTGTGACGTGTGAAGGCACAGAATGTGGGTTAAGGCTTTTAAATATCCTCCCTAGTTCTTCAAGCTGGATGGGGAATGTGAAAATTGGAAGAGTTATACACAAGGAACTTTGCTGTCCTTTCTTACGCAGCACATGCCTTGCAGATAACTTTTGAATTGTTTCCACAAAAAAAATGTCGAGGCACATCACTGTGACCTTGCAAGACATAGGGTTCCTTTCTAGTACAGCTTCACTAAAGATTTTCTGAGCAGAAAGCACTAGCATTTGGAATCTGGCTTAGACTTCACACAGTGACCCTGGAAAAGTGATAAATGCAAGAGGGTAGCCTTTCCTCTTCAGAATTAGGAATAGAAAATAAATTAATTCATGGGAAAGAGAAGGAAAAGGAAAAAAAAAGAAAAGAAAAAATTAAGAAACTCACTAAAGCTTAAGAACTCTTCTGGTCGCCTCCCTCCTCAAAGGCTCCTTACTTTGTTGGAGGCTGAGGTATTGGCACTTGACCCACAGGACTTAAAAGAAGAAACTTATGACAGATTGTTCCCATAGGATTTCTTTGATACTGTAGTCAAATAGTCATAAAAATTCCAGAGCTGCTCCTGGCAATGTGGGGGGCGGGGTAGGAAGTAAGCTGAAAAAGGGGAAAAATTAATTGTAAAAAGGAGTCTGATTCTCTCCCCTTAGGACAAGACATGTAGATAAATTCAGAGGTCCTTGAGGAAAAACTGAAATGTCAATGATGGGGCATTGAGAAAAACCCCATCCAACCAAATCCACTGATTTTACTAAAACATTGCTCTTCTGGTATAATGTATTAAAAATAAATTTAAAAATTAAGGATTCAATTGACATTATATTATAACTATCCCTAGCAGTAACTCCCCACTTGATATTCTTCTGGAGATAAGGCATTAGCAGTGGCCTTGGCAGTGAAGTATTAACCCTGACCCTCAGTGATCTGGTTTTTGTAGCTCTAGAAAGTCAAGGTCCATGGGGAAATATATATGTCAGAGGGAAAACAAAAGGTTTAATGTAACAATAAAAGAATATCTAAACCATGATATTTTTTCTTTCAGCCCAATCATGTAATGTGTGATTACTGAAATACCAGGCAGCTATTAGCCCCAAGGGGACAGAGACTGGGAAATGCAGTCATCGTTTTTCCCCCCTTTCTGTTTTATGGAGGGGCTTCCCAGGAGGAGAACTTGCCCTGCTTTAAGTCAACATGCAATGGCATTTGCACTCAGCAAAAGGAAACATGCCCAGAACTAGGATGAGATTACCTATGTAGAAATTAATGTGCTTTCTTTTAATATGACATGCAAAGGAGACTTCACTGGTGAAATAACTTATTATGACATCATCAATTGAATCAGATCTAGCAGTGAAATTTCTACATCACAGATAGGGAGCATCCAAGTCTGTGCTCAGAGGACTCAAAATAGGATTAATTTCAACTAATTCTAGATATCTGCAATGTGGAGATTTGCCTGCAACAGCTGATTGTTGCCTTACTTTTGCTGTTAAAAATAACTAGTTCCATACTAGCTAGTTCTCAAGGTTATTGTTCTGTAAACATAGCCATGTTATTGTAGAATTATCTTATCATTGCATTCCTTTCCCATGGACACAAATCTTTGATGGACATTTTCTTTGACCACTGTAGTTGAAGGAGGAAGAACTGAATTCCTCCAATGACTAGTGATTTTTAAAAGAGTATTTAAGAATAAAGAAGGTGGGTCTTGCCCCCTTCCTTCTTTTCCTCTGAACTTGAACACAGCTGTCTCTGGCTCTTCTTTGTGCATCTCCAGCATTCCAGCCGCGTTAGCTGATTTGTTAAAAGTTTAGGCAGTGAAAATAAATTAATTGATTGGAATGCAATTTGATGTATTTTAGATACCTACTCTAGTATTAAGTAAATTAGCCAGATAGTACCTGCTTCTCTCCCTGACCTCAAAAAAAAAAAAAAAAACCAAAAAAAACCAACAAAACAAAACAAGAAACCAACTCAAAACCTAGGGTAGATATCTTAAATATACTCAGCTACAATAACCTACAAAATAGGTTTGTTAAATTGATGTGTTTCCGAGACTGAAGTCAGTTACGTTCCTTACTGATGCAGAGTAAAAGATAGCTGCTCCCAAGTTTATTTTGAGGAACATAAACTTTCAATTTGGGCCCTGCAAGGACAGGCGTTCATGGTTCAGCACAGGTGGAATCCAAAATCTGTGACATGAAGTACTTGCGGTGTTAGACAGCAGTGCTATCTATGCACACCCAGCTTGGTACTTTATGTTGTTGGGATTTAATGGATGTTTTACTTGTTTGGTCAGCAAAATTTTTCTTAAGAGCTTACTTCTCAAGTTACTTGAGCTGAATCTCCATAAAGGTACTGTTACATTTTCTGAGCCTGTTTCATTCTGAGAAACACATGGCAATGCTTTTGCTGGCCTCTTGATGTCATGGCCACATGTTTCTCAAGCAGGTGTTTGTATGCTGGAAATACTAATTTAAATTGATTATCAAATCACTTCTCCTTCACAGATTATTGGGTACAAGTATGTTGCTATAGCAGGAAATTTGTCAACATTTACAAAGGAACTGAAATACAGTTTCAACATGTAGTGTTAAATCCTTGGCAGCGGTAATACTGCATTGCTTGGCACTTGCAACCTTGGGTCAGGGCCAATGCATGATTTTGATCAGAGCAATACATTCTACATCCTACAAGTTGTAGGAAACAAAGCAACGACATGATTAATAATTTTTCCAAAAAGTATTTGGGAAAGCTTAGTGAAGTGTTATGGCAATTAAAATAGCCTGTAGGTTTACTAGTTGAAATGAAGTTTGTGTGTGCTCTAGGGTTCCATTCCAAATTTCTGTTTTGTTGCTCATAATCTTCTGTAACATTTTCCTTCTTGGCTGGCTTTTCCCAGTCGTCTTTCCTGCCTGAATGTGATTCTGGTGGTGTTTTATTGTGGACTTTTAGCAACAATTACAGTTCTACCATTTTTAAGGGTAAGAAAGCTCTAAGGGAAAAAGCCTTTCCTCTTTGGATCTGTGCTTCAAACATCCCCCTAGTCATTCAGGTGGGAGATAGAAAGCTGAAATAGCTCCTATTGTGGAAAAGCTGATTTTAGTGTTCTGGTGTAAACTGGTTTTAGTTTGAGCAAATGAGGAGGAAACTGCAAAAATACACACATGCAGGTTTTGTGTATTTTAAATAACCATTTTAATGTGATTTTTATCACAGAATATGCTCAAACTGTGGGTATTAACCAAGGACTTTGCAAGGGAAAAGCTGTCAGTTTTATATACCCAAATAGCCCACACAAATACTGAGCAATAGCTTTTTGCTTACAGCATTTCCATAGCTCTTATTTTATCAGTGTCAAATAGATCACTATGTTTTCAATATATAGCTGTTCCACATTAACCCTGAATGTAATCAGGCAACTCAACTTTGTATGAGAGGGAAAGTTAATATCCATGACAATGTATCTAATTTTCGTGTGAGTTTACATGTAAGTAGTTCTTTTTGTGCTAGAAAACAAATTTTACTTATTTTTTGTGGGCTTCAAATGCAATATTTTGTTAATTTTTACTGGAAAAGTATTGCAGGTTTCACAGCATCTCCAAATCATAGAATGGCTTGTGTTGGAAGAGAACTTAGAGATCATCCAGTTCCCCCACCGCTGCCATGGGCAGTGACACCTTTCACTAGATCAGGTTACTTGAAGCCCCATCCAACCTGGCCTTAAACACTTTCAGGGATGAGGCCTCTACAACTTGTCTGGGCAACCTGTTCCAGTGCCTTACCACACTACCAGGAAAGAATTTCTTCCTTAAACCTAAGCTAAACCTACACTCAATTTGAATCCATTCCCCCTTGTCCTGTCACTACATGCCCTTGTAAATACCCTCTTTGTTGGAGGCTCCCTTCAGGTACTGGAAGGCCACAATTAGGTCACCCCATACATAGCCTTTTCCAGGCTGAACAGTCCCAACTCTTTCCTCATAGAAGAGAAGCTCCATCCCTCTGATCGACATGGTGGCCCTCTTCTGGACTCTCCAACAGGTCTGTGTCCTTCTTGTGCTGAGGACCCCAGAGCTGGACACAGTATCCAGATGGAGTCCCATGAGAGTAGAGTGGAGGGGCAGAATCACCTCCCACACCCTCCTGATCTTACTGCTTTTGATGCAGTCCAGGATACAGTTGACTTTTTGGGCTGATGGCAACAAGGTTGTAGAAATTCACTTCATATGATTGATATGAATTCTATACCTGTGCTAATGATCTGAAACTTTTAGCTCTTTGGTATGGAGGGAATTGTAGTAGAAAGGTTAGTCCGTTGTTGAAATGAATAAAGTGATGTTAGAAGATAAACACTGATGTTCTGGGAGCTGGTGTGTTTTCTTTTGTGCAGTACATTGATAAAAGATGTATAAGTTATGTACTTAAAAATCTATGTTATGAGAAGTCAGAGTTTCAAAATGAGTCTTGTACAACCATGGTTAATGTTCTGTGTTTGGGATTCCTGGTCTGTGATCAATGGTATGTTTTTGAAACTGAGATATGACATCTGAATTAGTGAAAGAAGCATTGTTTATCATATCTGTCCTGGTCTTCTGATTCTGTACTGAGGTTTCTGATAGCACCTGTGACAGTAACGTGATTGCTTCTTTTTACAATGCAATAAATTTCTATATATCATGTTGATAATTATGTTCAATGTAAAAAAAAAAGAAAATAAAGGTGAAATACCTTTTTATTTATTACCCAGGTCTTTTAATAATAACTTTGTTTATTTTTCAAGAATGGGAGGGGGTGGGGGAATGGGAGTGGAAAAGGCCCAAAATATTCTGTAGAAAGAGATGGGTGTGTTACTTATATGGTAACATCCATCATTACTGTCCTACAACTGAATACCTCTTGTCCCTCATTAAGTTCAAGAGGGAATTGAAACATTTCCAGATGCCACCAGAAATAAAGAAAATTAGTTGGTTGATACAGTATTTTGAAGAATAGAGTGCAAAGCTGTTAATGAGTTGTAGTGGCTGCCTTCTCTAAGAAAGACAAGTTGCTTTAATCAGAAAGGTCATGCATGTCAGATAACATTATTGTTTTCTGTGTTAGCTTGACTCTGCTTCAGTCTGGGGCAATTAAGATTTCAATGAACATTATTAGTAGTTAAGACACATGTCTGGAGATGTGGATGCTTCTGCATTTCTGCTGAAATTTCACTTTTGATTTATTGACATTGCTGTTAAGTACTACTTAAATACAACCAGCTTATATGTGTCACTGAAACCCCCAGAGTCATGCAGGGGTTAAATTTATAGCACAGAAAATACCTTAGGGATTTTTGAAGCACAGCTAGTTCCACCTTGGACTTGAATGCTAGAAGGACCTTCATCATCCCTAATGTTTAAGTGATACAGTCACATTTCTTAGATATCCTGTAAAGAAAATGGAACAGTCGTGATTCAGTCAGGTTTAGACTCCATTTAATTTGGGAATTGTCTGTAGATAACAATTCTCTGCAGGTGATCAGTCTGTCATAGAGTTTGGACTTGTTTGGTAATCCAGGAGGTTAGATAGACACCTGTGTGGAGGGGGTGTTCCAAAGACACTGTAAGTGTAGACTTTGCTCCTTCTTTTTTTCCCCTGTTACATTTATCATTTTTGTGGATGTGTAAGCTGTATTAAGGCTAACAGGTATTAGTCACTGCTTAAGAAAGTTATTGCAAATATTAAGGAAACAGTGAAAATTAAAGAACAAAAGGTATTTCTTAATAGGATCTCCCAAATAACAGAAAGCTGCATGTGGGATAATCCAAGAAAATAACTTTATTTTTTGTCATATTTGGGAGGGTTTTTTATGATTATAATTTTATTATATATGTGCATGCAGGAAAATGATATATTCATCCATTAGGAGCTCACGAAACTGGTTTTGTCACCAAAATGGAAAAATGTGAAGTGGGGGAAAAACCCCACCACTATTAATTGATCCTAAAAATGTTTGGTGAAGTGTATTCTGATGAGAATTTCATCAGTGCAGGCAGACTATCTTCCTGGAAACTCCTCTAGTCAGAGCAGAAAGACATCTGTCAAGTTCCACAAGAATCCCTGTCCTAGCAGAAACAGTGTTGCTGTCTTGGGTCTGTTGACCTGCAGTGATGCTAGACTGTGTAAAAAGTCCTTTATCACAGCTTGAGTGGAAAGGAAGGATAGTCATCTTGTCTCTGTTATTTCTGTATAGATACTGTGAAGAAAAAGGAACAGAAAAATGAAGTGGAAATATATTTAGCTCATTGTTTCTACTATAAGCCTTTTTATTGGACCGAGGTCAAGATTCTGCTCTGTGGCTAAAGGAAAGTTTGATAAAGGCTAACATGGGAAATGGTTACTTTTAGAAATTACATGGCAAACTTGGCATGTTCAATCTTCTCACTGTCTGGGAAAGGCTGTACTTTGGTGGTTTTTGTTGTTTGGGGTTTTTTTCTTAATATTTATATTGAGGATGTTTTGTCCGCTTTGGTTCACTTCAGTGAAAACTGGAGGTTTCTTTTTTTTATTATTAATATTAAGGTTTATTCTGACCCCCCACCTAAGCCCTTTCTTTAAGTGCAGTGAAAGTTGGTTATTTTTAACTCAAGTCTTGAAACTCAGGTTACAGAATCCAGTTTGGTGGTATAGAAAATGACATGAATGTCCAGATACCCAAGTTTAGAACAGGGTATGTGCAACTGCATAGGAGGTGCATATGGTTGCACACTAAGAGCTTATTAGGGTACATAAAAATTATATAGTCTTACCTGTGGAAGCTATTGTGCCAAAACAAGGTGTGCATCCAAAAATCACTGAGCTTGCATCCCTTTTTAAATAATAATTTAAAAAGCATCAGTGAGCTCTTTTTGCTGTAGCATCTGTCTGTGCAAAGGCTGTGGAGAATAAGAATACTTCAGAGATAGGGCTGTCCCAGCAAGGTAAGTTGGGCAGGCCAGGAGTACAGCATCTTTTCCCTCAAGGGCTATATCATACAGGAAGGCAGCTTCACTTTTCCCCATACGAATTGTCATCCACGTCCATTTTAAGGTATTCTCAAATGTGTTTGTATACATAGTGAAGGTGATTCTCCTCCATTTTAAAATTCTTATCTGGTTGCAGCTTTTCTTATCTTAGAGGTTGCAGCTCTAATGAAGATCTATATTCTCTAGACAAATTATTTTTCATCTCTTTTCATCTTCCACAGAAAGGATGGGGAAGTAGCTGTGCAGACACTAATTACTGAGAGATTAAAATAGACTTCAGGATAAGAAAGGAACCTCAGTACTACTTTTTCAAGCAAAAACTGATAAAGAAGCTAGGAACAAATATTCCTTTTTTAATAGCCAAGGAGTAACACCATAATTGAATGTGCTACTATCTCAACATAAGGGCAGCTATGGGATGTGACAACTCTGATTATGTTGAAAAGCCAACAATGTTTTAGCATCTGTCAGCTCATTCCTGCTTGTGATATGACAAATACCTTCACCAAAGGAAAGCCAGAAATACCTACATTAACAATACCCAAGTCTCTCTTTCCCTAATTGATTTTTAGTGCCAAAGAAGAGGACAAGTAGAGCCATACCAGCAAGGATGACTGTACGTTAACTTTTGGAAGGTGAAACTTTATATTATACTGGCAGAGCAAAAGCTTGAAGATTCCTGGTATAAATGCTTTAGATCATGAAGAAAACAGAAATAATCATAAACGTCTTCCTCATGATATCTTATGCAAGAATGGCCTGACTTAAATGCTTAATGAAGGAGAAGACTGAATATTAAAATAGTAGAGTGGCCTAGCTTACCTAGCTTAAATACTTAATGAAGGAGAAGGCTGAATATTAAAAATAGTAAAACTCTTCTTCTTTCTTCTTTTTTTCCTTTTGCTTTTACTTATGCTGTATTTTATACAGGTATGGTGATTAAATCAGGGCATACTGTTCAATAGCATTTCAAACCTTTGCAAGTGAAGTGACAAAATGTCACTGTTAAATTTCTGTAGCCTTCTATTGCGGCAAGACAGATAGGAGCAAAAGCAGCATTTTACAAGTTGCCTAAGAACATCCCTCAGGGCACCTGAGGTGCTGCAAGTCAGATTAGACTTGTCCCAGAAATCAAAACTCTGAACTTGAATGGGTGTTAGCACAAGTATCAATCTTGTACCTGTAGAACAGAAGAGGGAATGTGATAATTTAAAATATAATTGTACTCGCATGTCCTATCTTCAGTGCAGCTATTACTAATAATACATAGTTGCTCATTCTAGTGGACTATGATCCACTAGATTTTAAACTTAAATAGTTACCTTTTTCGATTTCTTCTAATGTCTGTCATTGTCTGCACTGTACAAGTTGTGCATTATTACAGTAAAAAAGTTATAATAATAATAATTCTGTAAACAAAAGTTTTAATGTTTCCCATCCAATCAGTGTTAAAGTATGTTAAACTACATTTGCATCCATCTTGTTGCTCTTATCCCTCCAACATGTCCAGAGCAGCCTTGGGGCAAAGGTGGTACCAAGGTTGCTACTGGAGACCTGAGCACTGGGAGCTCTTGGTGCTTTGCTTGCCCTCTGGTGGCATTGGAATGGCTGGGAGTGCCCAAGGGGGGACACTGCTGACATCCCTGATCCTGGGGGTGTTCAACCAAAGAAAAGGCCAACCCAAGTGATTTTTGTTAGAAGAGCATATTCTTTCTGCCTTGTGTTTGAAAATGGAATCTCTCAGGTACAGGATATTGTTTAAATGCAAAAAACTTTCTTCTCTTGCATGCATCCAAGAAAATTCTTTGACTGCAAGGGGGAAAGCTGTTCTTCCAAATAAAGTTACTCTGTTTACAGTGTTGCTCAACACATTAGAGACAGAAAGTTGCAATTGAAAGAGATATGAGCATTGTCTCATTCCTGTGTTACTAGAAGACTTCTTTAATTTTATAACTGAGAATTTTTTTTACATTTTCGCTTCTGTGATTTCTGTAGAATAATGTCAATTACAATTCATTAGCTGCCTTTAATTTAAAGACATGATGAAATTGCAGTTACATCTCAGAGAATTTCCTTAGCTTAGTCACAAAAGAAATAAACATTTGTTGATTTGCCTTGACATAGTATCCTTTTTCTCTAAATTGTGTTTTGATATGTCTGATAGCTATAAGTATCTTCTGCCATCCACAATTACAACTTTCTGTCTACAGTGAGATGGTTACACTCCAATTTCTAGAAAAATTATCAAAATGCCAATTCAGACAGTGATTATACAGCAAAGTCAGCTGCAGAATAATGCCTTCCATTCATTGCTCTTTGGCACTAGATGCAATTTGTCACTGCTACATAGACTGCTAACTATTGTTATGCTCCACTTACTCTTTTTTTTTTTTTAAATTTCAGTCAACTGTGTGGAGATTGTCCTTTCTTTGACCAGCACGGATTGAGGTCTGTGCATGTGTAAGGCATACTCTTAAGGAGCTTTTTACAAATAAGTATTTTTCAATCTCAATCTATTTTCAGCCCATTCTCTCTCTGGATATTCTTGTACTTTTATAATTATGCATGTGATCAGATTCTTGCAGTTTTTCAAGTCTTTCTTGTAAAATTTAATGTATTTTCTTCTGATACAGTGATTTTTAGATACTATAACAGAAATGGCAGCATTTTCAGTCTTGAGCTGTGAAGTTGATGGAGTAGCATTAAGAACAATTTCATTCATATTGCCACTTGAAAATGATCTACATTTTCCAAGCATTAGTATAAAGTAAAAAGAATTGGATGCTATTGGTTAATTTTTATTAATTACATGTAAAACAGATAAAACATCAAACCTGCAAAAACAGCCTCCAAATGCTTGCATGCTGAATTAAATTCATGTGTTTAGCTCTATTAATGTTTACTGACAAAGGGAAGAGTGCATATATAGCAGGTAACCCACAACTCACGAGCTAGAGACTGGAAGCACTGGTGACTGTCCCCATGCTGTACTCAGGAGTCCATACCTCTCACAGAAGACCCAGGTGTCCTTCTCTTGCATATGTTCTCCTCTGCCTGATGGAACAAGCTTGCTACAACACAATAGTGGACTGAAGTAGTGGTTAATTTGTGGCTTGGTGTGACTCACCGATGCTCCAAGGATTGAAAACACTAACTTGGTACAAACCTCTAAGATGTACCAAATTTGCCGGTAGCCTCTCAGGTTGTTTTTTTTAGGATGGATGCTATGATTATGTCTATATTGAAAATAATTTCGAAGTCTTTGAAATGAGAACATGTATCTCATTAAAATGTTTACACATTTTTGGGTATTGCTTTTGCCTGTAACAACTAGTACGCTCTATGTGTATGCAGAGCTCAGGAGATGAGGTGCTTGGATGAACATTCCCCATGCACAGTTTGCGTTCAAGTAAGCCAGGAGTTTTTTGGGTAGGTTCCTCTGTGCCAATAATTCCTTGAATATTTGTAACCAGGATGGGAGGTGACAGCAGACTGTCTACATTTACCTAGAAAAGAACTGTTGCAGCTTTGTTAGGCACCAACAACAGGCTTCCTGGTTCTCCTGAAATCTTCAGTCACTTGTCAGCTTCTGTGTTACTGTGAGGCTATACAGGAGTAGATTCTTTGGTTAACTACTTTTAGCAAGGGGAATTAATTTTTTTCCTTAGTAAAGGATGAATTGTTCCTAGTAAATATACATATAAAGCAGGACCCAATGCTTTATTTTTAGTTGTTTCCATCAGATTGCCTGTCTTTCTGAATAGTAGGTGATGTTTACCTGTGAAATCAAGTCTTATCACAAACCCAGCTTCTCCTGTAATGTGGGGAACTGATATGGCAGCTCGTTAGATTTGCATGTTTTGTTTTCTTTTCCAAGGCTGTTGTATGCTAAATTCCTGAATAAAAATTCATTTACATGCTATACTGTTAAAATACAATTGTTCTTTTGGAAAGACCAGAAATATAAGTGTGGAAACATGCTTTATGGTATTGCATATCTTGAAGCTGTTTTGCCTTCACAGTACAGTACTCCCATTTGTCCCTGTTTTTCAGATAGTTTGCCTTTTGGTGCATAAGACAATGAGTTTGCCTTTTGATGCATAAGACAATGCTGAGTAAGACTTAACACTGAGAAGAGTAGAGATATTGGTATGTAGAAACTGAAAAGTCTACTAGAATGATTTATAATTACTTTTTTACCACTCCTGTCATCATCTGAGGAATGTTTTTCATCAGAAGTAAAAGTCTTTTTTCAGCTTAGTTAAAGGGAGATGCCTCTTGGAAAGCTTTATTGCCAGCCCAAGCAGCCCGTTTCGTTGCTGTATTTTCACCATTGGCAGCATCTGCTTGGCTGCATAAGGGTTGGCATGTCTGCATGAGCTGTAACTGAATTTTCATTACTGTGTTGAAGTATTCTTGAACAGTCAGATAATTTGAAAAATCCTTCTTATTTTTGAAGCTCCCAGTACAGGGACTGTTCTATACTAGGCACGTTTATGGAAAAGCACACATTTGCTAATAATAGGAAATGTATAGCAGAGCTCCTAACCCAGTTTACCAGCTTCAAACAAGTAGTCTTCATAAAATGTTGCATATAGCATCCTGACTTGTATCAAAGATAGTGTATCCATCAGGACTAGAGAAGTGTTTGTCCTCCACAACCTGGCACTGGTGAGGCTGCACGTTGAGTATTGTGCCCAGTTCTGGGCCCCTCACTACAAGAAAGACATTGAGGTGCTGGTGTGAGTCCAGAGGACAATAAAGCTGGTGAAGGGTCTGGAACAGAAGTCCTATGAGGAGCAGTTGTGGGAGCTGGGGGTGTTTAGACTGGAGAAAAGGAAGCTCAGGGGAGACCTTATCACTCTACAGGTACCTGAAAGGAGGACTACAACTCCCAGACAACCAGCAACAGGACAAGAAGAAATGGTTTTGAGGTGTGCCAGGGAAGGTTCAGGTTGGACATCATGAAGAATTTGTTAACTAAAAGGGTTGTAAAGCATTGGAACAGGCTGCCCAGGGAAGTGGTGAAGTCACCATCCCTGAATGTGTTCAAGAAACAACTGGATGTGACACTTAGCACTGTTGTTTTGTTGATGTGGTGGTGTTCAAAGTTTGGACTCGATGGTCTTGGAGGTCCTTTCCAATCTTAATGATTTTATATAAACCCACTTTACTGGAAGCTTTGAAGTTGGCATGCGATTCACTGATATTCATGTATAATTTATGTAGCTTTTTGTATGGTACAAATGTCATTGGTTTAGATACTTTCTTCTGCTTATGAGTTGACCTCTTTAATTTCAGTAGTAGACATATGAATAGAATCATGGTGATCCTAGGGTATGTGTGTCTTTCCATAGCAAATCAGTTCCAATTGGCAACAGAACCTCAAATCACAACAAGAGAAAAGTGAATATAGACTAAGAGTCTCCTTGGAATAGATATCCCGGCCATAAAAATATGCACAATATTCTAGAAACTAATAATGCTCTATCAAAGGAGAGCCTTGGAAGGAGGGCATCGGTGAGCGTGGAGAGACTGCTTAGAATCAAGTAGTCATTTATGGGAAATGTCAAACTGCACTTAGCTGTCAAAGCTTATAATTCCTTTCTGCAGTGGACAGTGCTAGTAGAGTTTGCACTTATGGGAGAATAAAAATTGTGCTCTTTCATTTGAAGAAACGTAGGAAAGCATCACATCCAGTGAAACTGAGCCTTACAGAATGCATATGACTGTTATCCTGGTTATAAATAAAATACAACCTAGAAAAAGGTAACCTGTTATTCAAATATCAGGAAAAGTTGTGCTAGACATCCTCAGGGGTATGGTCACAAAGAGTAAGTTTAGCCTAGAGAGCTGAATCTCTCTAGACTGCCTTTTTTGTTGCAATTTGTATTAGAAGGTAAAAGGCAGCCTTCTGTGATTAATATCTTTCATCTCATCTGGGAAGCCTTTAACAGAGAACACACAGAAACCGAGAAAGGAGATGGCTGGAAAACTGCATTAACATGGACAGGTTCCAATGCTGCTGCTTGGGCATCAAAACTCTTAGAGGATTTTCAGCCAGGACCTCTGACAGACAATGGGTAACAAACACCTTTTCTGTAGAAACAGGTTATTTCTTCATGGTGCCCCAGAGCTACCTTTTGTACCTTGCTAGTATTGCCAATCATACATTGCCGCTGCAGAGCAGCAGCTTTGAAGGTAAATGGTCAAGAAGCCCAGTTAAGTTACAAAAAAAAAAAAAAGAAGGAAGACATAATACTTACTGACTCATCTGTTTTCATGGGAGGAAGGTCCTACTTGTGTTGTATCCAGTAGTCATTGTACAGAATGCAGACGCATAAAGAACACTTTGTTAAAATGAGTATTAATTAATGCATATGTTGATAGATGGAGAATTTTCTGAGAAGTGAAATACTTATTTTAAATATTTCAAGCAGACCATGAAATGAAATACAGCATATGGTCAGATGTGTGGGAAGTTCTCTTCAACCTTTAGGTGAAACATAGAGTGTCTGTTATTTCAGTGTCAGTTTATATGGCATGGCACCTGAGTGCTTTAAGAGTTTGAAATAATTTTAAATATTTCTCTGAACAGGTTTTTTTTTTATTTTTATAGCTTTATTCCCAGTGTGACTTCTGAGCACAATGAAGTAGAGAAATAGAGAGAACTCTGTTTTCATAAGTGGTGTCTACAAGCTGTTATTAAAAAAATGCTTAACAGCATGGCTTTTAATATTTTTTTTCATTACAAGGAAAAATATATTTAATTTATGGTTATATATTTACATCACATCTTCAAATAAAATCTGCATAGCAAGATGAGTTTCTTGTTTGTGTTTTACTGCTGAGGATTGAGAGTTTAGTCACTTTTAAGACTTGAAAGCATTTCAGTTTGTGAAATGTAAATAATGTTAGTGTTTTCACACCTGCTATATTTAAATGTGTTTAACAACTACACCGTCAAAACTGCAGATAATTAGTAATGAGTCTTCACATAAGATGATGTTTTTTCAATTCTCTCATAAATTATTCTTTATCTATCATCTGATTCTGCATCTCCGGGGCAGTCTATACAGAGTTTGGTTCCTTCAAGAAAGAAAACATGGGGTTTGAGCATTTATTTTTATATGTTAAACTAAAATCTCCAGTCATCAGAGTTACTGCAGGACTTGGCACCTCATAGGAGTTATTAACAGAAAGCAAAGGAGAGAGGTGAAGATGAGGAATCTTATTTTGATCTTTTCTTTTAACATGACAAATGAAGCAAGACTTCAAAGTAGTGAAAAAAACAATAAGTAACTTGAGACTGGGGTGTTCTTAGAAATTGGTAGCTGAGCCATTAACAGTTAATGAGATTGAAAATCTGCATCCTGTAGAAATCCCATTTGAAGTGTGTGAAAATCTTGTAGGCACAAAGTTTGAAAGCCTGCAAAACAAAACAGCAACCTCTTGCTGTTGGATGGTAGTGGAATTCATTAGGGAAATACTACTGCATCTGAATTTTCTTCACATTTACTTAGAAGGTAGCAGCTTGCTAGTTTGATTTTTGTCCTTTTATCCATGGTTGGGTAAGATTTGAACTGTAATTCAATATGCTTAGAAAACCAAAATCAACAACAAAGTCTTCCTAGAAAATAACAATAGAATTGATGGTGGCATTTGTTGTCCTCTCGAAATGTCAAAAAATTCAATAATACACACCCTGAGAAATCAAGAAGTGTAAGTTGGGGGTAAATAGTGGAATAGACAGTTTGTACAAGGCATTAAGGATAGACCCACTAAAAAGGCCTAAATAAGGTGGGAACACAAGTGTTCTCTGAACACAGTGTCTGCAACACCTTTTGAGGGCCAGATAGTACATCTGAGCTCTAGCAAGCCATTAGCTGAAAGGACAACTGCATGCATTTTTAATGTGCCTCATTTAGATCTTACACATCCTGAGCAGTGTTTGTGACTCCTTGAAAATACTTTGTAAAGCTATTATGGTATTTTGTTTAATAACATTATTTTGTTTGGAGAGAAGCCACTGAATAGAATGAAAATGTTGTTCAGACCTTTTTAACATGTTTCAGGTAATGTAAGGAATCCAAACAGCAGCTTCAAAATGTATGCAGATAACTCTGCATGAACCTTACCTGAAAATAATCTTTGAGAATACAATTTGCAGATGTGTATGTACATTCTGTTTATTTTTGCTGAATGCCTTTGTCATTGACATAATGCTATGTTAGTAGACTTCACAGTGGTGGGGCTGGGTGGAGGTATAAGTGCAACCCATTTTTTACCATCTCTGTACATCTTTAGAAATGACAAAATAGCAATGTCCAAATATATTTATGGTAGTATGACAAAATCTCAATCCTGCTGAAATAAATAGAAATAGCAGATTACAGTAGTATCAAGATTTGACTTTTACTTATCAGTACTTACAGTTTGTTCACACAGTACTTTCCCTGTATTGTTTAGGAATTGCTTGCTGCCTCAAAAGTCTTTGTTCAATTATACCTAGGAGGGAAGAGCTCCACCTGAGCAGCTGATATGCGATGAGGTCTTTTACAGAACTTAACCAATGTTGCCAAGGATTTCACTTATGCTGTCAGGTCCGATTTTTAAAAGGGATCAAAACCCAGTGTGATAATCACGTTAATATTTGGTGTTGAAATTGAGCTGAACATTGCTGAGAATCTTGGCCCAGGTTTGAATTGCAAACTGTCTTGTGAATTTTACAGGTGAGAAAACTACCAAGTGAGATGAATGATCTTTGGAAACTAATGAAATGGAACATTCAGTAAGAAGCAAAAATATCTCTACTGCCAAATTAAAAGTTTTTACTTAAAAGTAATCTTTTTCCAATTGAAGTTAATCTTAAGAACATAGAAAAATTCTTCACGAGTGAAAATATTGTCTATATCTAGCTTTTAGTTTAATAATATTCTTATTTTCATAAAGGCAACAGACACGAAATCCCATCCTGATAAAGTGAAAGGGAATCTCTCTATGATTTTGTAGGATACTGGGATTTTTTGCTTTCTGTCTTCAGCTTAGGGTTTTTTGAAAAACAGAGAGAGGAGAGTGCTTGGTTTTTTGTTTTGTTTTTTTAAATCATTTATTTACTGGAACGTGTAAGATAAGGAGAATTAAAACTTGTCTGAAAGACAAAATACAAAATTGCTTTTGATCTATTCCAATAACAGCTCTATTTTCCAGGAAATTGTATGCTGTTGAATGTTGAATCAATGAAACCTGTACATGTATCTGTATGTTCACTCAAATGGCTCCAGTGGTTACTCAGGTACTAAAAGAAAAGGAGAACATAAAATATTCCGGACGGGAAGGTTAAAATATTAATGAATCATGAGTTTCAACATCATGAGAGGTCTGAAAATATCCTTTTTATGTATTTTATTCAGGTTCTGTTAACAGGAGTTTTGCTAGAAAGTCAATTTCTCTCTAGCCTTTGGTGCTTTCAAAGTAACTCTGGACATACATGTAATTATATACCATCACCACAAAGCAACATCATATATTTAAACCAATAAAGAATCTTTGCTAGACGTTCCTCTTCCAAATAGGAAAAGTGAGTAATTGTGGAAACTTCCACAGTATAAAGCATATTTGGATGTGATGAGTTAGACATGTAGTGTTGAAACTTTTGTTATTACTTTTGTTTTCGCAAGAAGCACAGTAGTTGTGAGGGAACAGAGGAATAACACTAAGGATCTCTGTTGGAAAGGGTTGACAGCCCCTGCAGTTTTATACTGAATATGAATTCACAAGCCCACTGCAGATGAGAAGGTGCATTCAGTTGGGTTATAAATAGGCTGCAGTTAGCTTTGAAATGCATCCATTTTATTCTGAGCTTCCAGAAAAATCCTACAGATATGCAGCTCCAGTGAGAGCTCTAATGTTGTAATAGAGAGAAAATGACAGAAGTTTTATTTGGAGTCTTCTGACAGCTGTAGAAGAAAAAGAAATCCATATGTTGTTGTGGCTCCTTTTTTTTTCCTCCTACAAAGAGTGAAGGAGTAGATTAAAAAACATTTTATTCTCAGGAAACAGATTGTTGTTCCCAAAGAAATGTGCTTGGTGTGACTGGAAATGTATACAGTTCTTGAGCCCTTTTCTTCACTCTGTCCTTTCTTATGCTCAGATGAAGCAATCCCAGTGTGATCAGGAAGAAGCTAGGTGCTGTTCTTTCTTTCAGTCTAAGGGAGGTGGGATGGCAAGACCTATTCTTTTGCTTTTGTCAGCAGAGCACTCAAGTACCTCAAGCTGGTACTGACCTGAACACACTAGTCAATTCTTGTGATACCAGCAGTAAAGGCAGTGCTATGTACTGCCCAGCCTGAATTAATAAGCTCTGTGTTGTAGTGGGTGGCTAGGATGACTTGGATCCAAGGGTTAGCAGGGTTCCTGCTTAGAGTGTCTATGGAGTTGATATCAAAAGAATATTGAACAGTGTAGCCCTATCCTAGGTGGAGCAGAAGCATATCAAACTAAAGGGTGTATAACAGCAAGCAATGTGTATTAATTGGTAATTCTGTGTAGATCTCCCCTGATTACCACCTGAGGCAGAAAAACATTTATTCAGCCTCTTTTTAAGTATATATTTTAGTGACTGAATGAAGAGTCTGTTGTTCTAGTACACATCTCAAATGTGGGAAGTTTTGAATTAAGGTGGTTGTTTTTAGCTTTTTAGAATGTGGCCAAAACTGTCCCATCAGAAGCACAAGGAATAGTAATGTGTATGTTTTGCTGCTAAACAAAATCAGAGCACATCCCTGTTGATTCTCCAATTTGATGTTGCATCAGGAGACAGATGGCAATAAGAAAACAGCTGAGAGCTGAGAGTCTTCAGCTTGTGTCAGCAGCATGTTGGTCTCCAGTTTTGGACTCCATCTAGCCATTCTTAACTCTAAGTATTCTTAGAGGGGACATAAGGATAAAAGGCAGTGCAATTATTGCCTTTACATGGAGAGCAGAGGTCTTCAGTGTACCCCTTTGCACAATTTATTTTCCACACAGTAGGATGGGTTTCCTCAACAGCCATATATGAGTACTTGCACACCCTGGCATTTGTCTTTGCACAGTTAAGAGAAAATATGAACACAATATACAGCTTGGTATTGCAGATAGTTTGCAATGGAACAGAGGAAGGATCAGTTTGTGCCAGCCAAGGTCCTTCAGCTGATGTGGAGGATTTTCAGTAGTAGCTGAGCTGGTGTATTCCTAGGTAGACACAGCCTGATAAACTCTGAATCTTGTGGGCTTTCTGCGATGCTGATATAATCACTTAGGCATAAAGTAAAAACAGACATGTTTAACCTGTACAAAGGAAGACTAGTGCTGTTCCTCCTAAGAACCTACATACAGTGTAACTGATGCTTTGAGAGCTATTTACCCCTTGACATGATCCTTTTTTACAGCTTCTGTGCTGCTATGGTTTTCCATCATAAAGTAACTAAATAAACTATTTAATTTGCTACACAAACCTTAAGTTTTGCAGTTATATTAGTATTTTTGATGGAGTTCTCAATCATAGTGCTGCATTCATGTTAGCTTTTGGGTGTAAAGACTTTTTTACTATTCTCAGATTCTAAGAGCTTGATTAAGAATTTGTCTGGGTACCTTTCACTTGCAACCCTACTTGCTAAGACATTCCAGGACTGAGCCTGCCAGCCTTTGGATGGAGAGTATTTTTCATGGCATATGACTGCCATTTATCATCTTCTCTTGAGTTGCATGTGTATCTCATTGCTAGAAAGTGAACCAGACCCTTCAAAAGTCAGTGCTGCATGTGGTGGGGATGTTACAAGTTATGAGACATGTTAACGTCTCTTGGCATTCTCTAGACTAGATGGAATATTTACGCACATCCAGGATTTAGCAGGGCAGAAAGAATTCATATGGGCCCTGTTTTGTGTCCCTAATCAAGGAATTATGATTATGTGCATGACTGCCACTCTGGGAGAAATCTTTGGGTTGGTCCCACAGCTTGATCTACATCCAACTGATTACTTTTGTAGTTTTGATTCATGGTAACTTTTGCAGCAAGTGCCTGAAAGATGTGATAGCAATTAAATGAATAAAACAAGCATTGTAATTGGAAAGGATTTTTTTAAAATCAGAATGCTATCAGCACTAATATAAATTCCTTGGGATTCATATCTTCCTTTTTGTTTGTCCAAAACAAACTGCAAAATTTGCAGTTCCTCGAGTCATAAAATTTCACATTACTGTATGAATCTAACTATTAGAATTGTTAGAAACAAACTAACATGAAACATTTAAAAACTAATACCAAACAAAACCTAGCAGTCATCATCTATGTTCTTTCACCTCACTCTGCATTCTGAGCAATTTTCTTGCTCTCCCTCAAGCTTCCAGGCACTGTTTTTTTCCAGGAAGTCAGATCTCCATTCTTTCTGGGTGTTTATCAGTCTCTGTTCTGGTGCCTGTCTCTCCGCCTGTCTTGTTCATGACAAATGCCAGCACTGTGAATTTTTTAAGGCAACTGCAGTCATTGTAGTTGATGAAATGTTTTGGGGCAATATCAGCTCTCTCATACTAAAGAAAGAACATGGTCTTCACTTTTTTAATCTCAAAACACTGAAAACAAAAACATACTGTTGCAAAATATTCTACCAGTCTGTACAGAAGGACATATGAGCTTGAGAGCATGTTTCTTGTGATTATTTCCCCAAATTAACATTTTATTTTAAATACCCATCTTCCAGTGTAACTCTTCTAATGCCATTTTGCCACTGCTGAGTGTAGTGCACATTTACATAACTGCCTCCATTGTTGGGTTTACTTTGGAAGTTAGACAAAAAAAATTCTATGTAAATCAAGCACATTTGGTCATTGAGATACAATAAGCGTAGACCATAATGATGGCACTTTTAAGGCCACATTTCATAACACAAGCACGTCATCTCTTTGATCCCTTTGTTCAAAATAAATGTTAGCCACTGAATGAGATTCTATAATGCCAAATGTAAAGTTTTTTAATCAAGGACCAAATAATCTTATTCCATTGAAAAAAAATAGTAACAATCCTACAAGGAGGACCAGAGCTTTAAGATTTTTTTTCCACTGTTGCAATAATTAATTGCAGTGGGGCATCAAAGAATTTCTTTTGTGCAATTTGCAAAGAACTCAGTTGTCACTCAGAACAAATACTGAATCCATACGTTTACATTGCAATAGCTAACATACCATGATGATACATATTTTCTCTGTAAAAATGTTTACTTAGGCTTAGAAAACCTTCTCTCCTTCTAGGAAAAAAATCCTCTGTGTTGGGGGCCTTTCTTTGATAGCATGCACAGCAAGATATTTGAAAGGGAGTGGATGTTCAGGGTGGGATTGAATTAACAATTCTAGTAGTGAGATTTTTTACTGGGATCTTGGGGCTCATTCTCATGAACCTTTGACACTTTCTGTATTATCCAAATACTGGATGGTGCAAAATCCAACTGCTCTGACTACTTGGAGTATTTCTCTTCTCAGTGTCTGACTTTTGAAGAATATTTTGCATTTCCCGTAATTTCCTCTCCCCGCATGCATTTCCTTTTTCTTCTAACAGTGAAGCAACAGTTGACTTGACTCAGTCTAGCACTTTTTTTGGCCTTTTCAAGCAAACAATCTCTCATCACATCTGTAGAGAAACTTCGGGAAGGAGCCTGTAAAATGGCAAAAAGCCAAACCAAAATTGGAAGTGTGGAGTAACTTGTTTTAATATGCTACATCAGAAACAGAATTTAAGTTAATGGCTGGCTTACAGATTCAATGACTCTGCTTAGCTTCTATCATGTTATTTGTCTGTTATGCATGTATAGATGCATATTTCTTAGGTAGGTACTAACTAACTACACTCATTTTAGTAGTGTTAATTCTCAAAATATCTCTATTTAAAACTGAAAGCCATCTCTATGAAGAAGTTTCTGTTCTTTATTTTACACTTCTGCTCACTCTTTTCCATCCTGTTCAGCTCCCAACCAAGCAAATTCAACATTCACAAGGCTCGTGATTTTTTTCTTGGATTATGGATTCTTTTATGTCCTGTTGTCCTTCTTTTAAAGATGGAAAACTGAGATCTAAAGAAAGCTGTTGGTCAGCAAGGAAACACGCGTTGTAATGTTGCACCAAATTTTGCGTGGTAATGTTGCACGACTTGAGAGTGGTGTTACCTATTGGGTAGTTAAGGCATCATCAATAGCCTTTGATAAAAAGGCTTGAGTCTGTCAGGTTTTTTCCATTCTCTCCATTCGTTGACCCACTTATGCCCTTCAGAATGTTGTTTACTCTTCCTTTGGCTTAGGAAAAGTGTAACAGCTTCAGAAGGAACCTGAAACACTCCTGAAGTGTACCTGTTCATAGCAAATTTCAAGTTTGTATATGCTTATCTACTCTTGAGAATGCTTATCTTTAAACATGTAAGTTGCTTAAAGTGATGTTTCCCTTCAAGAAAACATCAGTAATTTGTCAGTTTTATGCTGTTTATTGTTAATTTTTATCATCTGTCCTCTGCCTTTGCCTCATAACCTGTTGTGATTCCTATCATTACTATGACTAGCCCAGGAGGGTATGTCTTCCCTGATTTTTTTTCACATGGTTTATGAGTTTGTAGTGACTGAGGATTTTAACTTCCTTTGCTTGCTTTCTATTTTATCTGATAGAATTCATGTATGAGGAAAAAGCTAGGTGATCCAATCTGTGCACTGGCTCTTCCTTGTGCTCTAGTATCAGCAGATAATTTTATTGCCGGCTGTATTAATGCACAATTAAACTGACTGTACTTATTCAAAAAACAATTATGATATTTTTAACCTATGATGTTTGTATATTGTAATCATTGTGTTATCTGAGACTATGACAGAAAGGATGTGTTCAGGATTGTTTGTTGTATTTTTAAGTAATAGGAATGTTCTTTGTATTTTTGAGTAATATAAATGCTTCTGCTAGAAAGAGCTCAGCCAGAACTTCCTTACATGTCTCAGCCAGAAATGTCTGTAGTTAGAAGGAGGATCTAATTTATGTTGGGAATCAAATTTTGTGTGGAGTCACTAAAGAAGAGTAAGGAAAACCCCTTCCCTTTCTGCAACCCCTGCTGTGCTTTCAGTGAAGTTAAGAGCAATAAAATATTTTAAAGCTGTCCTCAGACACCCTCATTTGCCTTGAAAAGCTTTTATTGGTAAGTGTCTGCTGGCGGATCCTGTAGTTCTGCAGACTGAGCTCACTGTACCGTAGTAGACTGAACAGCACCCTGCATGTATGATGTATCACCTCGATGCTACTCAGCCTGTCTCATAAGCTGAAGCGTTTTACTGGTTGATTTCATAGTTCATTAAAAGACTTGCATTTTTCTCCAACAGCTGAGTGGCAAATAAAAATACCACTAGGTTACAGAGACTGTGCTACTAAGTAATTCTAGCCTAACTGGCCATGCCTCTAGTAAGCAGTAAAATTGTTAGCTGTGACAGCACCATTATTAGTAATGTCTCATTCATCTTGTATCCCTGTTCCTTGAATTGAAATGCTTTTTCTTATGCCTATTATTTAAAATTCTTTTAAATTATTCCCTAAAAAAGATAAAGGAATGGATTTAATTCATCTCCTTATAAGAAGTTCTGAAGCTCTCTCTTCAAACAATTATGTCCTCAAAATTTAGACAGAAAATAAAACCAAATTATTTACTGATTTCTGAAAGGGATTCTTATGTGAGGCTTTATTTACTTGATTAACATAGCAATTTACCACACATTTCAGAAAGCATTGCTGGTATTTGTAGCTCAAAATAGAGATACCTTAGAATTTCCTACTGTGTTCAACACTGTTCAGACTTCAGACTCTGCTTAATTTTTGCAGATACAATAAGATGTGGTTTCAAATAGATTTGATTATAACTTAACCAATGAAGTGATTTAGTGTTAAAGCTGTGTTTAGTCCTTTCAATTTTTATCGTTACTTCCTTGGCTAACCCCTTCAAAATGCATTTTTGTATGAATAGTGTGATGCTTATGAGGTAAATATCCTTTCCTCCTTTTTTCTGGAACTCTCTTCTGGTAGAGAGTTAAATGTTGTAGGCAAAATGTTGGCTTCATGATATTAACTAAAAGCAGTCAATGCAAAAGTCTGAAAACACAAGTTAAGAGTCTAAACCAAACCTTTTAGCTTGGTTTTTGAGTAAGAATAAGGAGTGTTGGTTTTATTTTTTGTTGTCTTCCATGAAAAAACCCTCCTAAAATGTCTTCCAGAGATCATAAAAACAAGTGTGTTGCTGGTATAAAATTATGGAATTAGATAGCAGAGGTATTTTTTTCTTCTTTTTGACAATTCTACTTCTCCATCTAAGTACATATGAAAGATTAAGCAGGAGCCTGGTTATAGTGTTTGCCAGGGACCATGCTTGTAGTAAATGCTATTTCACTTTAGGGTTTTTGAAATTTCTTCTGCAAATGTAAAGGGTCTCTGTGCCTGTTTTCAAGAAGGAGCCGTTGACCATCCCTGGAGGTTGTGTAAGGCATGCAAGCAATCCTGTGACACTGAGTCCAGCAAGGTTTGGTTTCTTTACATGTTCTTAGGGAAGTAGTTTGTTATATCATAATGTTACCATCCTTTCTGAACTTCTCCCTTCCACACTAAACAAAGTTTGGTGGAAGCAGGTATACATGAACTGAAGAAAACAGTGGCAGCAGGTTAGGAGATAATGATAGAAAATGCAGTAGCAATTCCTCTGCCTTCCTACTCCAATGCTCACCATTATCCCCTCTAAAAAAGAAAAACACCCAAAAAACCTCCAACCTGCTAACCAAACAAAAATCCACTTAAGAGATAAAAATTAGGATATTAATTTTGAGGTTTAAAAGAAACAGAAGAAACACACACACCTGAAGTCTTGTTTCCCAATATTTTCCTTTTTTTTTTTTTTTTGGCTGTTGTTATGTTTTTGAGAAAGTATAGAAACATCTTTATTAGAAAAACAAACGGTCATGACACTAGATACATTTTAGTTGGCCACTCACTTTCAGAGGCACCAGCCCTTCCAATGTGTATGTGACTACCATAGAAATGAGTTACCCCACTAAATGGGCAGGTGCCAGGAAGATTTGATGAAACAGAGCCTGGGTGTGTTTTAGGACCAAGTACAGTAGTGCTTCCCGTGTCTTTGAGTCACATGTGTACATGCATAGGCAGCAGTAGTGATTAGGAGCCAAAAAAACCCTCTCCATCTCTCTGCTTTTGTTTTCTTAGCATTGGTTTGCTGCATAGTTTCTACTCTGCAAACTTTCATAGGGGCAAAAAAGTGAGATTGACACACCCTGCTATCTATGGGTAGCATAGTTTGAAATACAGCCCATTAGAAAACTGGAAATAAAGAAGGAAACAGATATAATTTATCACAGTAATTGAACTTCTTTTTTTTCTTTTTTTTTAGGGAAATATTGGGCAATATGGTATAAAACAGGTTAATCTCTGAATAGCATATCAGATTTTCTGGGAAAAATACAGTGACAACCAATGAAACAATTTCTGCAGGAATTAAAAATTGACTTAAGGTAGGATTTGAAGCACATTCTTAAATGGTTGGATGTCAAAGCAGGTGTAAGACTGAAACATGTAGATTGCTATAGGATATAGGAGAATTGTATTACTGGAAGGGTAACTTCAGCCTTTCCCCCCCCGCCAATGTTTACACTGTTATGGACAGATTGTGTGAAGCAAAGCTTCAACGAGTTTGTTAAGGCTGGACACAGAAGTGTCTATTTAGATCCTGCAATGTTTTTAAGATTAAACAACTCTTTAAAATGTATAAGACCCAGCCTGGCAGGGATTGCAGCTGGGTGCTTGGGGTAGTGGCAAGATCATGGGGCTCATGTGCGATCTGAAAGATAAGCCAGAAGGAAGCCAGCATCCAACCAGAACACATAACAGAAAAATAAAATAGTGAACTGCCATAACTTTTATTGCTTGGAACAGATAACATGAAAAATACAGGTTTTGTAAGTAATTGGCAGACATGCATAAAAACAGTTAAAAATTATGGGCAATTCACTCTTTCTTAGACATTCCTGTACCATTTTTTCTTTCTTTCTACTGTTGCATATAATGAACTTGATTTTTTTTTATTATATATGAAAATATGTTTTTAAAGTATCCAGAAATGGCACTGACACTGATTCAAAAGTCTAGGTAGAATTAGACATTTTGTCTTCCTGTGTATCTTTAAATGTTGTATTGAAATATGTGGATTTTGTGACAGAAGATGAAACACCTTGTCATAACACCTTTTCATAGATTGCAATTGTCTTATGCAATTCCCTGTGGCTTCTGTGTATGCTGGATCAGGCTCACAGTGAATAAACGTGGAAAAAGATCTATGAAAGCAGTCCAACACATCATTTTTCTTTCCAAAAAGAAAAAAAAAACTTTTTAAAAAGTGGATTTTTTTTCTCATTTAAGCTTTTCTGAAGTAACTTGGTTTTTTTGGTGTTTTTAACTTCAGTATTAAACAGACATTAGCATACATTCCTTTGAATAAACAACTTACTAAAAAATCCCTCCAAAACCTGCTACCCTGTCCTATTTTTATTACATAGTGTGTTGCTTCCACTTTAATTCATCTAATTTTATTAGTACATTGCATATTAAAAGAAAAGTAAGTTTTTACGGTGCCATCCTTTCATTAAACTGCATCTCATAGTTCACTGTCAATACAGAAAACTTAAAGCTGTTCCTTAGGTTATTCTGTCTTTTCATATGCTCTTAAAATAGTCCAGCTGCACTTAAGAGTTTTTCTTCTAGAGCTCAGGCAGAGCCACCTGCCTAGGAGATAAAGTGCATTTCTTTAGGCTCAAAGTCAATTTCTGATAGACTGCAGCCAGACCTCATGTCTTATAAGTTTTTCAACTTAATTTCTCCTGATGTTTCTCCATATCATGATTTTTCTCATTAACTCCTCTCCTAATGGTACCACACCACCTGAGGTGCTTCAACACTTCATTTCTACTTGGGCTGTGTATTCTGGTTCAGTGATGCAGGTTGATTCCCATTCATCACTAGCACAGTATAATGCCTTCCTGAACAAATCTTACTCTCCTAATGTACCAAATTACTGAAACCAATTTTGGCCACCTCGTCACATTTCTTAGGCTGATAAGTGACTCTTGAAGCCTCTTTTTGGCTTCATGGAGCAACAGACCTTCCTGCCTGTCTTATTTTATACAGGCAAACTGAACTGAAAAGGAGCAACCCAGGTGCCTAAATAAGGGGTATCAAAGGAATGCACAACATATCATCTAAAAGACATCAACAGAGGCCGGGCAGGTAGGCTATGTAATTAATGGGAGACACTTCAGGACTAGCAGCTGGAGAACACTCAGGATACTTTAAAGCACTAGATACATGATTTTAGGCTCCCAAATGACTCCCAAGAATTACTGCTCTGAAAGAAAGTGTTACTGCTGTTAAATAGAAACAAAACCAAAACCACTCATTCCAAAATACACATTTGATTTTTTTATTCAGTTATTTTACGTATTACAGTTGCAATGCCTTTTCTAACTGCAATGTATAAACTTGCCAAAATGCAACTGTGTATGCTAAGCCTTCTGAAAAATCATAAAAAATATTTGAGATATGGCAAAAGAATTTAAGGCACAGAGTGTCAAAAAAGAGTCTTTTGGTTCCAGTTAATGTGGAAGAAAAACTTTTAATGCAGTAATTCTTTCTCAATATGCTGTGGTCCTGCACTGGAGGGAGGTAAAGAATTGTTATTAAAATATACACACTCATGCACTTTAAGCCTTTCTTCTCTTTAAACTCCCTTCAGCTTGAGGAGTTAAATAGCACTGTACCATTCTTAGAGAATTTAATTTTCTGGTCTTTGTGCTGGTAGACTGTTTTAATTTCCTGATAGTACCAAAATATAGACACTTTGAAATTTCAGGTTTCATTTTCCTGAAATTGTGAAAGTACTTTTTTGTAGAATCCAGGCTTTCATAGGATGTCTTTTTTTTCATAACAGAAGATCCTAATCTTGAAGGGAGAGGGGTGGGGGAATGAATATTGACTTGTATTAATGTTGGAAATAAAGTAAGGCTGAAGCATAATTTTCTTTCAGTGAAGCAATGAAAACGAGAAGAGATGCTTAAAAAATGCTAATGAAGGACTCAATTATGAAGAAACTGCAGAACTCAAAGCACCCAGGAAATTGCCACTTATTCGTATTGCAGTGAAACACATTTGGTCCTATTGGGTAATTTTTTTTTTTTTTTGCATGAGCCAAAGGCATCATTATTTCAACTATTTCATAGCCTTGACTCCCACACACAGCTGCACTAGTATTTGGGGTTGGATGTGCAGGAGTAAGCATCATTGTGGCAAATATCTCATCTTTGCCAAGTGTGGTTAAAAAAGAAGAACCTGGTGTATCTCAGGAGTACAAGGAAAATAAGTAGGAAGAGTTGGATGCCTTCTGTGCTCATGGTTTTCTTTAAGAGTGCTGTCTACCCATTGTTTAATCTGCACTGCTCAATGGAGAGATTACACAAACAAAAACCCCGTGAAGCCTTATGCTGCTTGTAGTGAGTTTTTTGTTAGTAAAGTGACATTTCTTTGTTGGACAAATCTCAGTAACAATGGCAATTAGCTGGTAGCTCTATACTAATATTTTCACATCCTAGTTTGAAATAAAACAGCACTTAAAAAGAATGAAGCTACGAAACATTACTTTAGGTGTGTTCTTGGCTTATTCTTGATGAGAGCAGAGCTCTTGTCCTTCATTTTTACTATGGTTCCAGGCAAAGACATCTGAAGAGATGCAATTTAGCAACTGGTGTTACCTCACACCTGTTCCATTTATGGACTGGATGAAGAGCTGTTTGCTAGTGGCTCTATCATTAATGACAAACACAAGACCACAGAAGAAAGAAACTTCTAAATTATTAACTGCCTCATCAGCTGCTCATTTGGGAATTTCACTGGGTCATGAATGTTCACAGGTTGTCAGGGAAACAGGAATAACAACCAACTGCCTAGGTTGGAAGACAAAGTCTTTTTATGTATTTTTGGTAGCTAATAGCTGAGCTGGGTCTGCAAATGGTTGCTGAAATGGAAAACACAGTGATATTCAATGGCACAGTTTGCCATTCAATACAGTCAACCTGAAGAACCAGAGAATGGCTGGGGTTGGATGTAACCCCTGGAGACCATCTAGTCCAACCCCTTGCTAAAGCAGGTTCACCTAGAGCAGGTTGCACAGGATCACATCAAGGCAAGTTTTGAACATCTCCAGAGAAGTAGACACCACAATCATTCTTGGCAGCCTTAGACAATTTAGTTTTTAATTTAGAGTCTTGATCTATGTACTTCTGTTTTAATTCATGAGAAACTCCTCAGGTTTTCACCATTCTCCCCCTCTCTCATGTTTTTTCCTGTTCTAGTCATTCATTAAAGCCATGTATGAAGATTTCTTGATATCTTGGCAATTTGCAAGCAATTAATAGTGTTATGAAGCTCACTTTAGCTTCCCAAATACAGTGAGCGAAAACTGAAAATGGTTTAGGTGTCACCACTTTTTCTTAGACTTTTATTGTCTGGCTCCTTTGCCAGCCATATGCCCTTCAGGACCAGTAATAAGTACTTGCAATGGCTGAGTCAGTCTCCCTTTGTTCTGGATCATAAAATAACCACCTGGAAAGGCAAGTTGAGCATCATAGGCAGGAGAAAAAGCTGTGCTTGACTGGGAATTAAAGTAAGATTCAGTCTATGATTTGTAGAGATAGGGTTGTGATTGGCAGGCGGCCTTTCCTGTCTGCATTAGCACTTAGGCTGTAGAAAGTTGGGAAATGGAATCTGAAACTCTCAAAACTCTGTGACAAGCTCATTGTAATGATTGCTAGTCCATAAGGCTTACCTTTTCTCCTGAGCATTTGCTTATCTGGAAAACATAATTCTGGAAGAGGGCTAAAACAACTGTTACGTTAAGAATATCTGTATTTCAAAACTTTATAATGCTAAAATAACCAATCACTCTTCATCTGTTTGTTTCCTGTTCATTTTGTGTGTGCTAGCACTGGTCAGCAAAATTAGGCAAAGGTTTTTCATTCACTGGATTGTAGAAGGATACCTGGTTTACTGCAGCATCACTCATTTGACCTGTGCTTAGTAGAGAGTAAGACAATATATTGACCATCAGTGACTATAAATCAGTATTTGTTGCCCTGAGTTTTGCAGTTCTGATGTTTTCATTCTTTTGTAACTGGTTCTCACACATTCTCTGTAAACATAGCCATGTTATTGTAACAGTAGCTTATTATTTACATTCCTTTCTCCTTTATTTACATTCCTTTCTCCTGGGCACAGAAGTTTGATGGACATTTCCTTTGACCACTGTGATTGAGGGGTGGGGAGCCTGTTCCTGCAATCCACTATGGTTTATAAGACACATATATAATAAAGTCGGGCGGGGTCTGCTCACAGTTGTTCCTTTGCTCTCAGCAGGTGTCTGTGTCCTTCTTTCGTGCCATTATTGCGACACGTATTCACCAAGTATAAAAGGATCTATTATTTAGCAACCAATCTCTTCAAGTTCTTGTACTAAATAAGAGCAATCAGACTTTCTCAGATCCTGAAGGATTTCCTTGCGGGTTAGAAAGCTTGAGTAAAATTAGTATTCCAGGTAGCAATCTACTACTTTATGTAACAGAAATTTCCTTTGGTATGTATTGTGATATGTACATTACTGGATCCAAATTCAACTGAGTTTCTTTTGTGTTTATTTTTTAGGGTTTTGTTTGTTTGTTTATGTTATAAATAAACTTATTCTTTCTTGCCTAGACTTCTAGAACTGTCTACTAGGAAAAAGGGTACTTCCTTAGCTTGCTTTCTTAAACATAGGAACAACTTCCCTTTTACACTGGTTAGAAGATTTAAAAAAAAAAATCTACAGCTCCTTTTGCTGATATTTTTGTTTGGTTCTTTTACAAACAAGCCTTTTACAAATGTAACACCAATAAAATAAACTCTCTACATTGCCTGTTAGTAAAATGGGGAAGCCAAACTATACCCCATAGTATTCAGGATCATCAAATCCATTGTTTCTCTATTTAAAACTAGTGGGTTTTAACTGCTAGTGAAAGCATTACAAAGATTGGCTTCTGAAGGGGGGGAATAATGCTTTCATTTTTTTCTCTCATATTTTCTCTGCCATCCATTTGGTTCAGAAACACAACTGTTTTGCTCTTCAGGACTAAATTAATTTGATGCACTATCACAGTGCATTCAAATTTATCGAAGTCTCATTCTTGCCCTACAATATGGTATTGAAGTGAGGACACTGATCTGCTGGCATGGATAGCTTGAGAATACCGAGCTTCAAACTGCAGATGAAATTACTCAGTTTCTTCTTGCAGGTGATTATTTTTTCCCCTTCCTTTCATGTATTAAAGTATTATTTCCCTGTAGGTTGATTGTTTTCTCTCTTGCTATATAGTCAAAAGCTTCAATTTGTTATTTTCTATAGCAATCACTTAAACTGGGGGCCCTGGAGCTTTCATAGCTGAAGAACTGCTTTAATATCATATATAGATAGAGGAAGCTATAAGAGCCTTGAATACAATGGGGATTCAAAGAAGAATGCAAATATATTTATTAGTGAATTTTAATGAAACCTTTAATAGTAAATGAAGATCAGACAATCAAATGAAATCTGAATTTTTTTTCCAAAGTAGTACTTTCCCTGAAATATAGCACATGCCATTCATATCAGTCCATAACTCTGGTGACCTCCACAACAAAAAGTGTGGATTAAAGAGGAGCTAAACTATATATGTATGTGAGAACACTAGAGTAATCAAATTCTGTTGTTTTTCTGAAGTCTTAATGATTTTCTATTCCCTCAAGCTTTCCATGCTCTGCAGAGGTATTCCGCAGTACCTAGTGTAATTTAGGGGGTAACCTAGTGTAACTGTAACAGTGTCAATGTGTTATTTTAATATGCCCACCATATCATTTGATACTTCAGCTTGCCTCCAGTAGTGTCTGAATGGTGAAATGCTTTTGTTCTATGTAAACCAATGATTTGCATGACTTCAGTGTCCTTCATATTTTGTTTCTAGTACTCAATCTCTGTTACTAAGGAACAGCACCTCATTGGAAAGGGCAGAGCTAAGTAACTAATTAGAATTAGTGTTTTTCAAAAGCAGATAAGGAGATTTACTAAGGATTGGTAACTTCAGAGATCTTCAGGCAACTTAATATCATTAATTTGCTCACATATTCAGTCAAGTATAAGTGCTCTTGTGTCAATTGCTAACATTTCTGAGCATTTCTCTCTGAACCTCTTGGTGGTTTTGGTTGGTTGGGATGTGTGCACAAAACCAATGGTATGTTCTGTCAGAAAAGGTTAAAATGGTTTATTGTCCATCAGTGGTGGCTTATATCTCTTTACAAAGAAGTTTTTGTTGTGTCAGCTGATACCAACTGCTCAAGAGTCACTTGTTGAGTGATAGAAAAAAAAAATTAAATAAAGAAAATCTTTAAATAATAATTTAAAAAGTCATTTTATATGCATTATTAGACCTTGGTGGATGATGCTTAGCAAGAATTTTCACATTTGTTTCTGCCTAGACATTTGCTGCAAAACAAACAAAATATACTGTGAAGTACAAACTGATGATTGTAGGTCTTGCAAGGTCTGCATGAAAAACATCAGGTGTAATTAGCACAAGAATGCTTTGCATGAAGCAGAAAGATCAAATGTTATGTGGGAATTTTGTGTGGCAAAGACAAAGAAGTTGCACAGATGAAGAGAAATAGCATCAGAAAGGAATGTTTTCTGTACCAGCATTTAATAAGGAGTTACTAGTCCTCACAATCCAGCAGACTTTTTAAGAATGGGCAATATCATTTTTCTAATGCTGAAAAAGGGTATGGTTCTCTTAATTCATAGCTCAAAAGCTGAGTCATAAACACCTGGAAGATTTCAAGGGAAAGCAATGGTTTCTGGCAAATATTTGGATTAGAGGGACTTTTGGTGCCTTGACCTGTGTGTGCTTACTGCAAAAAAGGCTCCCAAGAGGTTTTTTTTTGTGCTTGTAAAACTGCTGAAAATACTGTTATTTCTATTTCATACTGCTTAGGTAAAATAGAGAAATAGGAATGTTACCAGTTTTATGAGTTATAATTTCCATATTTATGGATTAAACTCAATAATTATGTATTTATATCATCTTCAGTAATTAATTTATGTCTGCCTAGCATAGTAAAATATTCAAGCTTGGCATGTTTCATACCTTTTTTATGACTAATTAGCAACGTGATAATATTCACTTATTTAAGTTTTATACGGGGAAGTGACATTATGGCAAAATGGTCATATATCATTAATATGGGTAGTTGAGGAGGCTGTTTCTTCATTTTATAATCCTTTCAAATTACATATTACATCATATTAATAACATGTTACATTGCTATTCTTACAGCTACTTTTGTGCAGTCAGGAGACATCCCAGTCTACAGTCCATATACTTTTGGATCCTTGGTGCTCTGAATGACTGCTGCTCTTCCTGGAACTAATCTGGAGGGTTAAAGGGATCAGGAACTTTGCCATCATTTGTTTTACCGTGTTAAAGGATAAATAAGTGAATAAAATTGTGCTCTGGTAGTTTTCAATTCAGACCTCTATGAAAGTGACATGTTCCTTGCTTGTGTCAAATTTCAGAAGTTCTTCTTTATCTATGAGAGTTCCTTAGCTGCAATGTACATGTAGGCCAATAGTAGGAAATTTTGGACTGTGGCCTGTAACTTAACTTGCTGGCTCTTTTCCACTTAGGGATTTTTCTTACCTTTTATAGAAAATACTATTGTGTATTTGTTAAAGACTTTGTGAAAAATGTTTGAATTCTAGTGAGAAGAAGGATTTTTACTTTTGACTTAAATGACATTTCCTGGTTCTTTATGTGTGTGGGTTTTGGTGTGGTTTTTTTTGGTTTTTTGGTTGTTTTTTTTTTTGTTTGTTTTGTTTTGTTTTGTTTTTCTCTTTGAAGTTCTGAGAGGGCTCAGCAACCTTCAGAAAGTGAGGATATATCCTACTGGACTGTTGTACTTGCTTTTAAATTCAAAGGGGTTTTTTGTTTATTTGTTTGCTTTTTCATCTAGGGCGTGACATTAATATTTAAATTATGCTGTCTTTATAAAAGCTTTGGTTGGCCTTCAATTTGGCTCTAGTGCATACAGCCATCCTCTTTAGTATCTAAGAGGGACAGCCTTAGGATATCTGAGAATACCTCTGTAGGATATGGTTTCCTCCTTATCTGACTCTTCCTCTATAGATGCCCCTTCAGGAAGATTCTTATATCCGTAATTAACTAAATAATGACAAAATGGAGTAAAAAATCAACATACTTGCTTTGCCACACCATACAAAATGAAAATTTAGGGCCTAGGATCAGATTCCATGGACACGCATTAAATGGGAAGGCATTGGCCCATGGGCTTTCTCTGTTCTATAGAAAGCCAGGCTTGGTGGTGGTGGTTGGTAGCAGTGAGATATAGATTCATGGAAATATACTACAGTGCTAATAGTTTCCTGCAATCTTGTCAGAAAGATTAAATATTATTAGCAACAAAATTCATACCTTGGGTTATATCTGTTTGTACACTTACGAAATGAATCTGTTTCTGTTTTTTCTTATCATACGTGTTTATCCATGTCCAAACAACTGCTGCAAACCTCAGGCACAAGAGCTTAATTCTTTACTGATAGAAAACAGGGATGGTAACCTAGTAACTTTTGTCTCATTCAGAGGCTTAAAAATGAAGCTAAGTGGTTCTTTTACAGTTGTAGTGATTATAGTGTTTCAGCTTATTCTTTTTGAATTGCATTTAGCTCACTTTTAAGAAATCAGAATTGATATAATGCAATTTTCAAAATAACTAAACCAAGATCAGGGTTGCTACGCTAAATCCTTCCCCTTTTTTCCTGCTTGTCCCCACCCAATATATAAATAGTATATAAAACATGTTAGGATTGTCATGAAAATCCAGTGTGTGCCTACATTCTGTCTATCTCATTGCAAATGCAATAGAAGACAGTATTTAGTCAGTGAGGACTCTCCTTTCTGTAGATATCTAGATACAGACAAAGAATATGGAATAATATTGTTGCTACTTTCTCAGATATTTAATTCTTTTACTTGTATAAGTAAAAAGTGGATTTCTTGGAGTGTTTTTTTGGTTTTTTTTTCTTTTTGCAAAGGTTGGACTCTTAGCCAAATCTCATTCAAGACAACATGATGACTTTAATGGATTTCAATAGCTACACAGTCTTTCATCAGTATTACATTTTAGCTTTTTAGCTTTTTAGCATCTAGCTTTTATTGCTAACAACATTTTTAATAGAAAATCTTAAACTACAATTTTAGCTGCTCCTTGTCTATTAAAAAAGTCCTGCCAAAGATGGAGTCCTACAGTAAGGCAAAACTTTTACATTTAGAAAAAAATGCATCTTAACATACTTTACTGAGTAAACATACATTTCTAGGAAGAGATTAAAATCTTCCAAAAGTCACCTAAACCTAACTATTTTGTTGTGTCATGTTGGAAGAGCTGCTGGAGAGATGTGAAGGGAAATGAGAAGAGAAAAAGTCTTTTGAAAAAAAGAGTTTGGGGATTTTTTTCCACTTTGCTTGTTAGACATCAGATTTCCTTTATAAACATTAAATGTTTTTTTCTTATTTACACTATTAAATTAACATAATCTAGGGGTGAATAAATAGTATTAAATAGAAAGACTAATCTGTTAAAATACAGCAACTCATTTGTGCTTTGGAGCTAATGTCTGTATTATTTATGAGTGATGACCTACCAGTAGAAATCATGCAGTATTTTCCAACAGATTGTCATGGTTTAGGAATGGTATTCTTCAGTTTAGTGCTCCCACTGAAAGTCTCCAAACCATGTGCCACTTTTTCTCTCCCCCACTTCCTCTGCAGCTGGATGGAGAGGGGAATTGGAGGCACAAAAGGTAAAGATGACGGGTTGAGATGAGAAAATTCCCTGGAAACAGCAATAAAATAAGAAAACGATCAGTAATAGCAACAATATCGGTGGTAGAGAGTACAAGAAAGGAACCATTCACGCCCAAAACCAGACAATACCCATCAGGCTTACTCAGCCAGAAGGAACACCTTCTCTCCACACCCAACAATGACTGTGAGGTGGGACAGAATAACTTCCAAGCCGTGCACCCTCCTGACTGCTGCAAAAATTAATCCTGTCCTGGCCAGAACCAGGACACAGATAAATGGAAGAATCATTTAATAAATTTAAGAAAATAACTTTTTTAAGACACATTTTGGCCACTCATACATTACCTTACTTATTTAGAAATGCTGGCAGGTTAATTTTCCTCTCCCTCCTGTTAATCATCAGTACTTACATTAGAAATGCTACTTTTGTAGTGTGTAAAGCACCATAAGATTAATAGATTTTCATTACCATATAGTTCTAAAAGTGATTAGAGAACTCTAAGGAAACTTTATTGCATGGTCAAAATAATAATTCTGATTTATATGTGTGCTTATAAACTTGCTGGGAAAAGTCTCTGCTTAGAGGTAAATAACTTGCCTTTCTAGGCTTGAATGAATAATAGAAACTGCTGTGACTGTGAATAAAATTAAACAAAGATGTTCATTAACACAGGGAAGATAGGGAGCAAAAGTAATTCATCTAGCTCATAAAGGAGATAACTGTATGGGGAGAACAGTAAGAATGCTAAGACCAGTAGCCTGATTTTACTTGTGAGACAAGCAGTGTTATAAAAACTAGCAGAGCATTAAGTGCATGGACACGAGAAATACTCAGTTTAAAGCACTGTAAGATGTTTCATTTATGGAGAGTATAAACCATTAAAAATCTACTTGCTTTTTTCTCCTACTAGGACAAGACTGTGAAATCTTGATGAAACAATATTTTGGTAAAATAATCCAACACTGAACCATGGTAACGTGAATTATTACAAGATGGACCTAGTGATGGAACAGTACTTCAAAAAGAGAGAGACTTAATTTTTTTCTTCTCTCTATTATACAAAGCTAGTAAATTTTTCACTAACTTTAGATTTTTACTGATATTATCCACATTTTGCTTATTTGTTTGATGATAGCTCACGAAAATAGTGAAGAAAAATAGATGATGGTTATTAGACAGCCTTTGTGTCCTTATAAATAAAATGAACAAAACCCACCACACCAAAACCACAAACAAACAAATCTAAAACCCTCTAAAAATTATAGTTGTTTTTTTTTTTTAACTGGAAATTAGTATCTTATCTTTCTTCAGTACAAATTAGACATGTAAGTTCACTCTAGATTGTATGTCATTCTGGGCATTAAAAATACTTTTGAATGAAGACCTATGATAAAATTTTAGTAAGTGAACCAGCAGCCTTACTTTCTAGGTCCTGCAGAGTTCGAGTCCAAAACAAGTTCTGGCAAATAGCTGGAAAACATGCGTAATTCAAGGGTTTTGGTAGGGGTTGTACGTTTTAATATATTTTTAATGATTCCATAGTACTGGGTATGCATTTGTGAATTTACTAATTCTTAAAAAACTGAGACAGTGGCAGTGATTATTATATTTCTGTAGTTGTAGTTTCTTTTTGGGTCTAAGAAAAGAGAGTATATAGTGTCTGTTTTTGAGAGGTACCTATTCTGCATATGTGAGATTATTTTTAAGAAAGAATCTTAAATATTAATCATCAGAAGGAGAAATGAAAAGCATTTTCTGTCAAAGGCATTAAAGTTTTTTTTTCTCATATTTGAATTGTGTTCATAAGGCATGATGTGGGTTAGTTTTATGGAAGCTCTGAAACATTGAGATTTTATTTCCACATGTATATGTAGTAAAACTTCAGGTTTTACTCCTTACTAATACATTGAATCTACTGGACAAAATGGAAATACAGCAATGACTTTCAGGTCATTAAACAGAGAATACTAAACATGTAACAAGTATGTGTTATGTCCTCATTTTCCAGGCAGATCAGTGGTATCACCTTGACTGTTCTACAGGCATAGCCGCTGTCAGGCTTTGGACTCTGTACCTTTGTAATGCTCAGGTGACAATGAACAGCCAAACATTTTTTTTAAATCTACACAATGGGTACGATAAAGGAGGTTTATGTGCGTATATGAAACGGCTGCTGAGCTGGGCTTCTCAGGTACTAACACATATAAACAAATGTAAATATGGGTAATCTAGTGAAGGTGTAGGACACCTGACTGAGTGTGCTGTACAACGCAACAGGGCTGCTGTGAGCAGAAATAGGAACAGGTAATTTCATACATTTTTTTAAAAACCTGAAATACAGAATATTTAATTCCATTTCAAAATGTCTGTAAACTGCACAGGTGAAACAATCTTTGTCAGGGGTAGATGTCAACAATAATAGCAACACTAGCAACCTAGGTGTAACTGCATCTGTAGGGGAATTCTCACTGAAACAGCAAACTAATACATGACTGTACTTCATTCAATAGCAATGTTTCCACTGACTTTAGTGGTTTCAGGATGTAGCCCTCTACATCTGCCTTAAGCTCTGCATTGAATTAATTTCCAATTTTTCTAATTATCTTAACTTTCTTCATTTCAGAAGGGCAGTTCACCTTGGACCTCATGAAGTAATGGTTTTGTTATGGATCAAATTAACGTTTCCTGTCACATTGCTCATTTTCTGAAAAAGAAAAGATCTTTTAGGATGAGTAAGATCAAGTGTCCATCTGACCTACTTTACGGGCAGAAATCTCCTGTCCTCAGGCATGTTGCAGGTCTTACATTTCCGGACGTTAATTATTTCCCTTTGTGTGGATATGGTATATTTAGGCAACGTGCCTTTAGTATTTCTCAGTTTACAAATGCATGTGCCACGTAGAAATTGACATTTAAATATTGAAAACCTTATATAGCCTCTCATATGAAGTTCAGCTATGTAGTCAGCAGATGCATATGGATTCTTATAAAGAACACCGAACATACTTTTTCATATAGAATAAGTTCAGTGTGTTGTGCATTCAGAAAATGTATTTGGGTGAAAAGGCAGAAGACTGTAAATGTGTAATAAGCCATTTGTGCATGTCAGCAATTCATACAGAAAACATTTGTGGTCACTTTCTCAGGCATCTTTTGCTCCCAGGGTCTCACAGCTTCTGGCATTGTGTGAGGCTTGTTCCACCCCATGGTCAGGGTTGGGTGACAGCATTGCTGACACCCCAGAAAAGCACATTTGTAGTCCTCTTGCCTTCAACTGAAGGAACCTGTCTTCTCAAGGATATATGCAGTTAGGATCTGTCCCTCTGTGTACGTTGGGGTGAAAGAAAGATCAGAAAATCCTGCTGCTTGCAAAATTTTAATCTATTAATGACATAATACAGAGTCTTCTTTTTCTTTCAGCTCAGAATGTGCTATGCCTAACAGAGGCAAATAATAACTGTGTATCATTAATCATTAATAGGCCAGTAGCAAAACACAGGATCAACTTAATCCTTTCGGACATTGATGAGTGCACACTGCCACTTTAAATAATGGCATAAAAGGCATCATTGCTACTCAGTATGGATTTACCATAGTAAATGAGTTTGAGTTACTGTATATATTTTGCACTCCAAACCCTGTTATCAATAAAAGTCCTCATGCCTCACAAAGGGCAACATGAGCAGGAAAAGAATAATTGTCATTCTGCATGGAGGCAGTTTATTGATGAGGTGGACAGAAGTAATATTTTTAGCCTGCTGGGTGTCCATCTGTAAGCAGTTTCCTGGAGCTGCCACTTCTCCTTTCTCTGGAAACTGTTACAGCTTTTTCTGTCCAATGAAAATAATGAGATCCATCTATCAAACAGAGAACAAACAATAAACTCTATACCTTCCAATTAATTTGTTTTTCACCTCTGTTTACCAATGTGCATGCAGTTAACTATCCATCGTATTATTTGCATGTAAAGAGTACATTTCTCAAAAGGTTGAATCTATTAACCCTTTTGCTAGCAAAATATATCTACATGCCCTCCAGCTGAACAGGAGACTTGAAAAAAAAATCAATCCTTTTGAAGTGCCAGAATGTAACAACATAGTGTGCTATAAAATCATACCATCCAATCTAAAGTCTGTATCCTCCGTTATGTTCATAACTTGTAGTCCATAAAAAAACTTTTCATGGCAAAAAAATAATGCATTTCAGTCAAAATCGACAGTAATGAGTAATTACAGGATATATTATGTTTGCATTAAATGTAGAGATCCCTCAAAAATGCATGGAGCTGGTGCTTGAAGCTGGAGTGGCTTCTCACCACATTATGGTAATTTACTTTGTCTTAGATGTATTTCCTCTCTGATGATTTTCCACTGTTCTTACACAGAGATTTTTAAAGAAAGTGAGAATGGCTGTACCACATGATAACGCAGCTGTATGGTACTTTTGGCCATTGATGTTGGGTTTCTTGGTGTAATGTTGGTTTTTTTTCAAAACATTGCTCTGTTATGGGACTTTGCTTTTGTGTCTACAGCATTTCTATTTGTCTCATTAAGAAGTGTTTGAATCTGGGTGTTATTCATCTCTTCAAACAGATTTGTGTGCTATTTCCATGTGAGAAACATGTGAGTTCAGTTTGTCAGGACACATATGGCACGTCAAAAAAAAACCTAAGGAGCCAGCTAGACAGAAACATTGGTTTGTCTACCACCACACAAATGTGCACACACACACAAAACAACTGAGGAAATCAGCTCTGAGGTGTCAATTTGTTAGGACCTAAAAGCCTTAAACAATGAGATGACTCAGAACAGTACAGACATCCTTCTCAGACTATGTCTCAGGAAATGCCTAGTGCTGGAAAAGCTAGAAAAGGAGTGATGGTATAGATCTTGGGAACCAGGCTGACTGACTATGAATAACGTTGAATGGATGGCTTAAGCACTTGATCACTGCCATTAGCCACTCTCAAATACAGTAAAATACCACTGGGCACGAACTTGCTTTTTAAAAAGGAGAGGAATCTGTTGTGAAGGCAAAAGTTAAGAGGATTCAGAACTCGTGTGACAAAAGGAAAACAAGATGAGAAAGAAATAAAGCAAAGAAGAAAATGTCTTTCTTTGTCTTTCTCTTTAAATGAAATAAATTTCTAGCTGCCCTAAGTTAAACAATTGGTAGATGACATTTTATGCAGATGAATCAATGTGTTCCCAATTATAGTTGTATATATAATATCTGACACACAGTCAGCATCTTAACTAGTATTTTTTGTCAAGCTGCTCTGAGCTCATCCACAAATATGTCATAGAGAGAAATCTGTACTTTTTGAGTAAGCGTGAATTAGAGAGGCAGATGTATAACCTGGGAAAACTTGTAGATTCATCTTTCTGAAAAATGGATATGTTCAGCATTGGCTATGCTGATCAGGATTGTTCTTTGTGCCACAAGTTATCATCAGCATGGTAATAATTCAGAAATGAGCCCAGGTTCACTAACAGATCATGTGTCTGACTGATCCTGGCCTCAGCTCTTGGAATTGGTATGTCTTAAAGGAAGGAATATCTGATCTGCTGCTCTTCTGTTACTTGTGTCTTGATATCGGGCAGCCACATACACTCAGCTAGTATAAACTGGCACAGCTCCATTCAATTTAATGCTTATTTAATGATCTACATTAAAAAATAAAAACAAACAACAAACAAAAAGCCAAACAAAAAACCCACAACAGCACAACATATTTATTAGTCATGAATATGTTATTGAACATTTGATTTATGAAATGTTCTCCTACACTTCCCTGCATTTTTGGCTCTTTTACTTTCCATTTGGTTGTGTAACTGTGGTTTTAGCTTCTCTCAGTTGCTAATGCATTGGTCACTACTGTTACTCTGCCTTTTTCTCTGAGCAACAACTGTATATATGAAGCTGGTACACAGTCCTGGACCCCAGTATAGTTCATTCAGTCTGAATTTCAGCACAGTTCCTTTAAAAGCCATCCATACAAAGTCCTTTCTGGTAGGATCACACTTTCTCCAGCTGGAATTGTTTGATGATGTTGACAGGTACATACCACCTCACTACATTATCTCCCATACATGGCAATGTGCCAGTACCACAGGATTTTAACATTCATTGCTATTATTTTAGTAGTATCTCCCTGGGTAAATGTTGCTAGTAATACAAAGTACATGATTACTCTAGACTGACAAAAGGCTATTAAGCTCAGTAAGACTGCTGTGAAAGGGTGTGTTTTCAAGCAATAGGTTTGGAGGTTCCAAATACTCAGGTCCCAGCATTTCAGTGCCAAATGGGGGATGTAATTTACTGAATTTTCTTGTATAAATTTTATATAATGTAAGAGTTCTCATAAAATGAAAGCTAGAAAGCAACTGTTGATGGAACTCTTTAGCTCATATAAAAGACTACAACTGAACTAGGTAAATCTTATTGAAAATCGTGTTCAAAGGAAAAGGATTTCAAGACCCCATTTTTAGCTCAGATAAGTCTGAAGAACTTTACTGAAGCCTACAGAAGATACATGAGTTTATATGTTCCTGGAGTATGGACTACCTTTTATAAAGGCTTAGAATATGACATGGTGAAATAAGAATTTGGGTAAAAGATATTTCTATAAGACCAATCTGTTTTGTATTGTCAACCTCTTTAAAGCAAGAGTGTCTAACAATTTGATTCTCTTACTATTTATGGTTCACTTCAGACCATAGGCCATCAAGTAATGACAAGGATTTTTTCCTGAGTTACTCTGAACTGGCTTTGGTTGCCAAGATTTGAAAGAGTTTATGGCACTTGATGAAATTTTTCTCATGATGGTTTATATCCACTATTCAAGGATCGAACTAAACTTGCATGCATCTACTGTTGAGATGTAAAATTGAGAACACTAGATATACGTTGCCATGAAGAGAAGAATATTTACTGTGATTTTTTTTATTTTAATGTAAGATAATTTAAAGAAATAGTGCTGAATAGGGCAGAAGTGCCTCACAGCTGCCTAGAGACAGTATGTAAGAGCATAGTATTTGTGTAAGGGTTCTCTGAGGGGAGAAATGCATTAGTTTGAGTAGACGATGCTCGTTTCTGCCAGCTTATTATGGTATAGGCTTTCAGAGTTTTTTAATATGTGTCACATACTTTCCAAAAGAAGGCTTATTATGATAGACTGGAATGGCTTGGAGTCTCCAGCTACTGTAATATTATGCTGTGTTTTTTTGTTTGTTTCCTTTTTTTTTTACCAAAGTGCTTCAAATGTTTCATAATTGAATAATATGGCTGATAAACTTCAGCAAGTAAATATGTAAAAAAAAGGTTTCCGAGCAGAATGCTGGAAAACTGTGCAGGAGATAATCCACCTGGCCACAGTCCACTAAGGCACTTCTGGATGCAGCTTTATACACCTAACAGTCCCCTCACCTTGTGTTTTAGGTATGAAATCACTTACATCAGGAAGACTATTTGGGTACTTACATTTACTAAGGTGCTTAAGGGGGTTGCTAGATTGGGATAAATTTATGGAACTAAGCCCAAAAAAGTGCTTTCTTTAGGGAGAGAATTCTGCACTTTAGGGGGGAGATGTGACCACACCTTGATGATTTGTCTTCAGAAGGAAGTAAAAATTTTCTGTGGATTCTACAGCATGAAGTTCTGTAGGAAAAACAGATTAAATGTTAAAAACTGGATGTACCTGCTGGTTTTATTTTAGTTTGATCCTTGTATAGTTTTAATTAGTTGCTCTAAAGGATACCTTAAAAATGTGTCATGAATGATCCTTAAGCAATGTCTACCCACTGTTGCATGATTAATACATTTCTAAACCAGACGATTAGATGTGGTATTCAATGTGTGATGAACTGTGAATTGTCAAGAGAGCGAGCCTTTTAATATTAAAAATGCAAAAAAGCGCATAATTTTGTTATGAATAATATTCAGATCTGTTTCAGATAATATCATGGTATTTTAAGAAAAAATAGAAGTATAACCACCTTCACTGTTTCTTTCTTTTCAAGTTCTTGGAAATGGAAAATATTAATCTGTTGGTGAAATGCTTTCATTGGAAAAATAGATTCTGCTATGAACATGGAATCTGATTCTGATCTCCATTCTAGTGATGGTAATTGCAAAATACTCAAAGTGTGGACTGTCAAGAGACACTGGAGTGCCATGGCCCACAGCATATTGGCAGAAAACAGGAAATCCAGCAAAGAACATAAGAATTAGATAAAAAGTTTTGCTTAGTGAAGAAAAGCTTTTAACATTTCGTAAAAATATGTATATATGGAGTAAGTATGACTTTTAGGAGATGGGAAACAGTTCAGGCAGCAGATAAGATGGCAACAGGGTAGGCATTGCAACCTAGAAGAACATCTGTTGTAGTGCTTCTGCGTGTGGCTTGCGGCCGGGACCGTCGGGTCCTTTCCCCCCCCCGCACGGTGCTGGAGTGGTGCAGCCCCGGCTCGGCGGGGGCTGTCCCCGCCCAGGGGAACAGCTCACTGGTTCCCATGCCGGGTCCAGACAGCCGACTGATTGGCCGACGCCCCTGTAAATCATTGCGGTCCTCGGCAGTGATTGACTCTCCCAGCTGCCCTCCCCTTGCCCCCGTTTTATAACACGCCCCGGTCGCCATTTTGGCTGTCTTCTCCGCAGCATATTCCAGGAATAAAACCTACTGGCGATAAGCGGAAAGAACCCTTTCTCATTCTCTTTATTTCCCTGCATAAATTAAACCGCTGTGCGAGAGCTAAACCAAGATTCTGCGGGAGTTCTGATGCTCGGCTCATCTCTAATCGGAGAGTAGATAAGGCCGGAGTCGCGTTATTTAGGCAAACGGGACTGACGCAAAAGACTCTGGGTTACTCGCGATTTCTACCTGCGGCAAACATCCATAAAGTGCCATGTTTTTCCAGGCTTTTGTAGAGCTTTGAGTTTCTGTATAGGTTGATTCTAATATTTTTAGGGGAAAAAAATCCAAAGTAGAGAGTACATATAAAGAAAAAAAAATGTAAACCATTGCTAACCTTGGTACTATGTATGTGACTTAATAAATCAGGTCAGTATTGCAATTAAGTGTTGTTACACACCTACATACATATGCTTCTGGGTTTACATGTTAAATGTCTTTTCAAACCACTTAAAAAATCGTAAGTGCAAGGGCTCACAAAAGGATATGTGAACATATATAAGTATAGAACCTGAAATTCACACTTTGCTAATACAACTTTGTCATGTAGACAAGCCCTGGCTAACTTTGTAGTAGATGCTAAAATGACATGGTGGGACAATTTTTATAGCACTAATTTAAGCAATGGAGGTTATTTTCAAATCAGTCCAAACTCATACAGAATGGCTAGTTCATTCTAAGAAAAAGTCACAGGGGAAATGGTAATGCTTAGCAGGCAAGTAGAAAGAGGTCATAAATGCAGAGACAAAAGACCACATATTTTGTGAAGGACATTAGAAGCAGGAGGGCAAGGAGAAGTGCTGGTTAACAGTTCTGCAGTGTCCCTACTTTTTGTACTTCATCATGGTAGTTTGGAGTAGCCAAGGCTGTATCTTACTGGTGATGATTCACCAGTATGTCAAAAGATTTGGTCACAAGGAATGAAGAAAGTAAAGTGCTATAAAAGTCAGCCCCTAATGACAGTTTTCTGCCTTACTTAAATGGTCAGAAGGTGCTGCATGTTGCACATATCTTTTTAAATTTGTTTCAGACATTAACAGTTAATCTAGGAATTAGGTTCTTTTGGAGTTTACGTCAATATTTCTGGAAGTGTTAAGGAAAAAAACAAGCCAAAACATTATTTTAATAAGAGGAGAGTTAAGTTCTTGAGTAATGGAACTATGATGTGTAGAACTTAACCTTTTCAGATTAATTTGAGGCAAGTATATTTATCCAAGGTACATTAAAAATAATTATGATGTGAGCATGACCAGTACTCACTGCAATAATTTCTGTCAAGGGGAGAAGAAGCAAAACAATTCTGTGCTTAAAGTTGCAAACACAAGTGCAACTCTCCTGTGAGGGAGATCAGGTCTAGTTTCTGTAGCTATTGTCCACAGATGTTAAAATAAACAGTTCTTGGTTTATGTGCATAATATTTGTATTCTTGAAAGAACTTAGAAATCAAATTTTTCTTTCGGAGATGTTAAGATTGACTCCTTGGTTAACAAAAGCAAATGCCCAAGGTATTCCCACCAGGGCTTAGGCTCCTGCTAGTCACCTCTTAAAGTAATTAGTTTCTCATATTTACATCTGAGACCTCATCTGAGATGAATTTCTCCTTGCAACATCCCTGTTGAGATCTGGTGGTCCAGACCTGAGTTTACCCCCAAATCGTTTTAAATGTTGTTGATCTGCAGGAGCCCTGAGAGACTAATCCTCCTTTCCTGCATAGAGAAACCACTCTGTTTTTCTTGCCTGTTAGCTTTTATGCATGAGAAATAGGGCAAATTTTACCCATAGGGTTTGCCTTTTTACTTTTTGGAAAAGAAGAAAACTAGTTACTGAGCATATTTTAAAGTCATCCTTGTCTCCTTTTTTCTAACGTGTATTTTTTCCTGTACAAAGCAAGTGGTAATAAAAATTTTACTTTGAAATAATGAATGGTATAGATGTGAAATGGTGCCAATAATGCCAGTGTTGTGTTATAGGGTTTTGAAAATGAAATAATATACTTGAAGCAATTAACAAACATCAGATTTTCATTCTAGACACTGAATGTGATTAGAAACTGTAAATGAATAATTATTCATTCCAGCTGTTCTGGGAGCAGGTTTTCATGCACCATAGTCAAGCTAAGCATAACTGTACTGCTATTTCTTTGCACAGCCCATCAAAACAGCATTTTGATTAATAGACTTTACTCTGTTAGAGAATCATACAGTTATAAACTATGGGTCTCTTTATTGCAACAAAGAAGACTAAATCGGTAATGTATAGAAAAAATTGTAGTGATTCTGTTTGAACCAAAAATGTCCTTTGACAAAATTCTTATTAAGACGCTATTTAGCAATAATGTTTCAAGGTGCATTTTGGTGCTTTGTTTCATGGAATAGACAGTTTTTATGTGTATAGTTTACAGTGGTAATTGCAATGGGAGCTAAAGTTTATTGCCTTCCAATTCTCTAGCGTAGTGTGTTTTCACTCATTTAAAAGTGGTTTGTTTATTGGGTATTTTTTGGTTGGTTTATATTGGTTTCAAACTCTACTAAAAGAATAAAGAAAACCTCTGGCATAATTTCTTTTCATGGTTAAGAGTCTCTGCTGACAGTACACTGAAGAAACTGTTTTTATTAGGAAAGTGAGGAATGTAGCAGTCTTACAGAGAAAAAAACCAAATCATGGACAAGCTCTTGGCATTGCCTGAGATATTTCAGGTTTTAATGCTCATCTCCTGAAAATCATTTTCACTTAATCAGTAGTCACGCCCAAGTGATAAAGTCATGGTAGTTTTTTTTGCTGTTTTCTTTCCTGTTGATTATGTGATACTTAAACTATCAAAAATTAGATTCCCATTTAAAGTAGTGCTGTCAGTTTGGAGATGGGAATTAAAGGTCTTACAAAGAATTTTTCTCCTTGTGCTTTTTCTTCATGTGAACTGTATAAAAGAGCTTTTGTGGGAATGTGCTTCCAGGGCTTTAATCATTCATGTGCTTGCTCAGAAGCAATGCCCTCTCACTTGATCATGTATTATCCAAGTGACATTAAGTAATTTCCATACTAACTGTTCCATTTGCTTACGATAGTTTTATGTGTTGATTCTCCCCTACTCCCTCTTTCCTTTCCCCCAGCGCTTCTTTTCTTTATGCACAGAGGTTAGCTGAGAGCCTGCCTCCTAACACACTTGTGCTGCTCCAGAAAGAAAGCTAGGGTATACCTTGTCATGGAAGCAAAAGTTTCATGTCACTATCTGTTTCAGCTCATTGATAGATGCAGTAAGTAGAGAATTACAGATGTCTTGGGATATCTGCATCCTTTATGCTTTGTAATAGGTCTTTATTCTGCATTGTTTCCATTGTCATCTGTTGCATCACTGCAAATAGGAAAGATGTACCATACAAATTTTTAGATGTGTAAAGTCATAGAAAAAGCGGTGATTGATGCTCATCTAGTCAATCATTGTCCGTGGAAAGCATCATAGCTTCATCCATCTTACTTGCAAGATCTTAAAAGTCTCTGATGATGAAGACTATATAACATTTGCAGGTAGTGTGTTTGTCAGTAGGACATACACACATGTATCTATATATATATATGGGTATGTTCATACATCCAGGAAACTTAAAACTCCTTCACAGCATTTAAAGGTCCCCTTGCCACTTGTCCACAGTGGATTGAAAAAACAGTTAATTCTCCTGTTTGATGCAGCCTTTTACATGTTTAAATCAGTTGTTATATCTCCAGTTGGTATCTTATGAAGCAGTCATCCCCTCTTGTTCATGTAATATTATGACAAAGATAGAAACACCAGAGCATATTAAGTTTCAACTTGCATGGTTTGTTTTGGTTTTAATTATTATTATTATCACAAAGCTGGGAGGAGTGACTGATCCCCCAGGAGGCTGTGCAGTCCTTCAGAAGGACCTTGACAGGTTGGACAGATGGGCAGAGAACAACTGTTTGAAATTCAGTAAAGACAGATGCAGGATCCTGCACTTGGGGAGGAGTAACCCCATGGATCAGTATAGTCTGTGGGGCTGACCTGCTGGAAAACAGCTCTAGAGAGAAAGACCTGGTGGACAACAAGGTGTCCATGAGCCAGCCGTTTGTCCTTGTGGTCAAGAAGGCCAGTGGGATCCTGCGCTGCATTAGAAAGAGCATTCCCAGCGGGGAGAGAGGAAGGTTATTCCACCCTTCTACTCAGCCCTGGTGAAGCCTCACTTGGAGTGCTGCGTCCAGTTCTGGACTCTCAGTACAAATATAAAGGAGCTCCTGGAGCAGGTCCAGCAGAGAGCTACAAATATGCTGAGGGAACTGGAGCATTTCTTATGAGGAAGGCTGAGGTGTTGGGCCTTTTCAGCCTCAAGAAGGTATGACTGAGAGTGGAGGGTGCCAAGAGGATGTAGCCAGGCTCTTGTCAGTGGTGCTGAGCACTATGACTAGAGGCAACAGGCAGAACCTGATGCACAGGAAGTTCCACCTGAATATGAGGAAGAACTTCTTTTCTGTGCAGTGACCGAGCACTGGAACAGGCTGCCCAGAGAGGTTGTGGAGTGTCCCTCACTGGAGATATTCAAGAACTGCCTGGACACAATCCTGTTCCATGTGCTCTAGAATGACCCTGCTTGAGCAGGGAGGTTGGACCAGGTGACCCACTGTGGCCACTTCCAACCTGATCCATTCTGTGATTATTTTAGTACTATTTCTCTAAAAACAGTGCTGTATTATAGTAATTTGATATAAAGCATTGACAAGCTATTTGTAAAATTTGACTTCAGAACCAACAATATACAGGTTAATCTAAATGATCAAAGCCCTTGGGGTTTCTTTATGAGATTCTGCTTGACTTGGTTATTGTAATTATATTTACAAAAAATAGAATATTTTGTAGGACAGAAAATAATTATGTGTTTCCTGGCATTTACTTATACATGCACACACACACACAATATGTGTATATGCTTCATTTTTATACTGAGTTGGACAGTTATTGAGTCTGAAGTGAGAGAAGCATAACCTATGTGCTCCTTTCTCCAAAAGTTATTTATATTATTAAATGCCAGCTCCTTGTTCCAGCAGTGTCTTGAGTGAGTGCAGCAGATAAGGCACCAAGCACTTTGTGGGTATGGGATTTCTGAGCTCATTTGCAGTACCTGGTTTCCTGTTCATCCTGGACTGACTGGCTCCCCTGTGCCTGGGAGCCGACAGCATCAGTAAGAGTGAGGGGGTATCAGTGGTGCTGGGGAACTGTCTGGAGGTGAGGGAACAAAGCACAGGCACATCACTGCTGTGTTTGTACACCTCAGCACCCACCTCCCCCCAGATAACATCCTTTCACTGTATGAAGAATTATTCTTCCGTGGCTTGCCTTTCTTATGCTAATCAACAGAGCTGATGTTATATTCTCCCCTTTTTGCTTTTATCATCATCCACTTAGCTTATTTTCCTCTAGCATCAAACTCTCTCCAGCTTTAATTCTTCTCTCACACAGATAAATCAAAAGCTGCGATTATTTACAGCATGAGAGGAGGAGGGAGGAAGCACATTAATTTATAAATAATTTTAAATTTACTATTCATTATTCGTGGTGTATGGAGAGCTCTGGCCTCCATCCACTCAGCCAGAAAACAACAGACCTGTTTAGTCAGAAGTAGTGCCAATAATTCCAATCTCTTACAGCAGCCTTGTTCTACAGGTACCACCTGAAAGACGAGGTCTGCCTTTCCCTGACCTGGCACAGTTTGTGTCTTTGCTGCTGGAAAAGTCAATATCCCTTCTAGTTGTAACATTGAGGCTTATTTCTTGCTAGGGGACTGGGTTGTGACTGTCAGCATGTTTTGCCTAGATCAGAGAAACATGTCGGTGTTGCTTTTGGAGTGGTAGTCTGGGGAGTGGTGGCTCAGGAGACAGACACTGGAATGTTTTGTACAAGGTATTAAGACTGTCAGTGGGCTTGCTCAGTGCAACTGGGAGGTGGGGGAAAGAAATTATCTCAGAATGTGTTCTTAGACTATATGCCATTAAATTACAGATGACCAGATAAGCAATGGTTTCTTAGATAAGCAATGTGTGAAAAACGTGTGGAAGAGAGAACATGTTAGTACTATCAAGGCTGTGGTTAAGATATGAATCAATGTGTAGGGTGGTAGGAATGGTTACTGAAAACATTTGTTAGTGGCAGGTGGAAGAAATACTTCAAAAGTACAAGTGGGCAAATTTCCTTATATTGGGGTTGTGTGGCAAGGTTTTAGGAGTGGGAGAGCTACAGGGTTGGATTCTGTGAGAAGTTGCGAGAAGCTTCTCCTGTGTTTGACAGAGCCAGTATCAACCAGATCCAACATGGATCCACTGTTGGTCTAGGCAGAGCCTGTCAAAAACAGCTGGAGAACTTCAGGGTCAATGAAGAAGGAGGGGGAGGAGGTGCTCCAAGCACTGGAGCAGAGATTGCCCTCAGTCTGTAATACAGACCATGGTGAGGCACGTCTCCCTGTAGCCCTTGGAGGTCCATGGTGGAGCAGAGATCCACCTGGAGTCCCTGGAGGACCCCACACAAGATCAGGTGGATGCCCAAAGGAGGCTGTGACCCATGAGAAGTCCATGGGTCAGTACCTGTGTACCCATGGAAAGAGGAGCCCACACTGGAAGCAGGTTTGCTTGCAGGATTTGTGACTCCATGGGGAATCTACACTGGAGCAGTTTGTGAAAAACTTCAGCCCCTGGGAATGACTCAGATTGGAGAAGTTGGTGAAGGACTGTCTGATCTATTAGGGACCCCATGCTGGAGTGAGAGAAGTGCGTGAAGAGTCCTGCCTCTGAGGAGGGAGGAGTGCCAGAGGCAACATGATAAACCAACTGCAACCCCCGTTCTCATCCCCCAGCACAGCTGTGGGGAGGAGGTATTGAATCAGCAGTGAGGTTGAGCCTAGAAAGAAGAGGTGAGGGGAAGGTGTTTTATGATTTAGTTTTTATTTCTCATTTTTGTACATAGGTTTGATTGATAATAAATTAATTTCCCCAAGTTGAGTCTGTTCTACTCATGACAGTAACTGCTGAGTGATGTCTCCCTGTCCTTATCTAGTCCCATAAACCTTTCTTTATACTTTTCTCTCCCTTTTCCAGCTGAGGAGCATGCTGATAGGCAGCTTTGGTGTGCACCTGGCATACAGCCAGGGTCAACTGACCGCAGTGGTGTAATATATAGAATAAAATTAAGAGTATATAGCTTACATGTGTAAGGATCATAGGTAGACTGAAGTGAACAGCTATTTTCCACCTGGGCTTCACACAAACCTCAGAAGACCTTAAGGAAGATATAGCAGAAATTATCAGCCTTGGCATATGCAGTATGCTTGTATCTAGATAGTTGTGTAGGCTTGTGCAACAGATCGAAGACTTGTATGCCCCTTTCAGAGAAAGTGCCAGGAACCTGTGCCCTTTCAGCAACTTTCTTAGACTGGATCCTGGTTCTGGCAGGAGCTGGGGGCAGGGTGATATCTGCCAACCCCACATCCCTGCGTGAGTACATGCTGTGTAGTCAGATTGCAACCTTAAAACATAAAAATGCATGATAACCGCTCTGGTGTTACTCATGCTGGCGACCACTGTGACACTCTGGTTCCTTCTTACCAGCTTTAGGTCTATGCCAAAATGAGTTTTAACTATTGTATTTGCTTTGGGGTGGTCTTTTCAATGGCAAAGCTCCTGAACCCGGCCTACCAATGCCTATCCAGTTTTTCAAGCCTTGTCTTAAATGAGTCTTTTCTGTCCTAGCCTTTCATGTGGATGATGGTGAGGGATGGTCAGGGCCATGCTCTGTAGCAGCTAAAACTAACTTTTAAGTTACTTGGATTTGCAACATTTCATCTCTAAAGAGGCTTAGAAATTAATACAGGGAAAGGTGCAGTCTTCCAAATTCAGCTATGTTCACTGCAGATAATACCCCCCAACTGCTGGCTGATGTTGAGTGCCTAACTTTTACCACCCTTAGACCTCTACAGTTTAAAATTAGCTGAGCTAGTTCATTTGTGTCTACTGATGAGGCAAATGAGGCATGCTGGTGAGATTTCTCCCTGCAGAGTTGTGAGCTGCATAAAGGACCTCTAGACAGACTATAAACGTGCAAAAACACCTTCTTCCTCTTTAGTCCACATGCATTTATGGTCTTCCGCTCAGATGTGGCTCTTGACAAGCAGGGAATTCCTGATGCATGACTAAGGGATGCTACACATTTGTGCCATGTAGTTCTGAAACTGGTCCTTTTTGTGCTGCCTAGAACGTGTGTAGAAGCCTTTGGGAAAAGCAATGGGGATCATCTCAGTACTGAGACATACTGGTACCACTCTCACTGAATAAGTTCTACGAAAATGAATTTCTGTGGCATATTCATTAAAAGAGCCTCTTTTGATCCTGTACTTTAATAACTCTTCTCTCTTTCCATCAACAAGAATAAAATATGTAAATTCTGGAAAATGGAGCAGTAGAGTCTGTGGAAGTTTTAAGCCTAGATATTGGGTGCAGGAAGGGAGCTTTGCAACTTAAACAGTGCACCACGCTTTTCTAGATGGGTCCCTGTAGTGTCATAATAGCAGATAAATGACCTGCAGTGGACAGCAGGGGTTTTCCATGAGGTTTAAGTACTGCAGCCTGTAACTAGTGGTATTTTTAGAATGCTATTGACCTCAGTGAGAGCATTTGCACACTTTAAGTGCAGAATACTTTGCAAGAGTAAAAGGGTAGTACGCTCAGCATCTAGTATTTTCCAATACTGGATCAGTACTAATATTATACAAATCCTTTTGTTTCGTTTGAGTATCTTGAGTTCCAGACTATTTCTTTGCAAGGATATGAACAGTAAGTAGTTATCAACCTGTATTTTGGGAATTATGCATTTATTTTAATAACGTGAATGCTGAGGTGCAAAAGGACTCATTTGTAAATGAGTAAAATGATGGGGGATGTCAGAGTATTTTCTTAATTAAAGTGAGATTTTATGGTGCAAATGTGTAGTTAAAAACAGCTAATTCTCAAGTGACGAGCTTAAAATTTCTGTAGAGAAATGTGCATTAGAGGGTTTATTAAAATGTAGTTTTGCAACATCTTATTTTGAACTAAATTATTAATGCTGGTCATCTTATAAATGCTGTTAGAGAGTTGGTGTAGAATTATTATTTTTTTTCTTTCTATTAGATGATAATCTAAATAGAACAAATTGTCAGCCATAGTGCCCATTAGAGACAGTGGAAGTGGGGGAGGTTAGTCTTTCCATGTACTGAATAGGCTTTAAAAGTTATTACATTAGTTCTTATTTTAACTAGTTCATCTAGACATGAAAGTTATTTATGCCAACACCCAATTGGTCTTACAAGTATGTAGTGATGCTCCCTGGTAGGAACCTCAGGACCAAAGCTGGAACATTCCTTTCCATTGTAAAGGAAAGAAGTCCCTATGGTTTTAAATAGAATTTGAAAATCTGTTAAGATGAAAAATGTGGATATACTGTGTTTTATAACTAATTTAACTGGAAACATCAGTTGTACAGATTTGTATTGACAAAAATCTTTAATTGTCTGTGCTAATAGAAAGCAAATTATAAAAGTTTTAAATGTCATGAAATTCAAAGCAGAAAACTAATTGACAGCCAACAGCAGAAACTCAAGTTTTAAAACACTGAACCTTACATTCTGAAGAAAAATTACTATATATGGAAACAAAATGGTTTACTACAGGAAGTAATACAGAAAGTGTGTCTTACAAGGATTGCCCATTAATGCCAGTTTCTTATCAGTTCTACATTCAGTTTCCACAAACTAACCATAGATAAGTGCAAATAGTAAATTTTCATCATCCAAAACTATCTAAGTTTTAAAAGAAATTATTAGTAAGAAACTACATTTTTAAAGGCAGTATTTTAATCATGTTCTCTAAAAGTTTTGTTAAATCAGGGATTTTAACCTACCATTTTGCTTATGTGGGCAAAAGCAACAAATCTCTTCCAGAGTAGATGTTACCCATTAAAAGCAATTTAAAATAACAGTTCTAAACTACTTAAGGGGCAGGTGAATCTTCTCTGTTCCACTGCCCCAATCCTACATGTCATGGACTCCCCCCTTGTTTGTTCTGGAAGCTAGCATTGGCTTTACTGGGTCCAATTCAGCTCACTAACTTTTTTCGGTTTCTCTGTTCATTATTTTTGCTAGATGGCCTTTAAAATTTTATTCTGACCCAAACCATTCTGTGATTCTGTGAAATTCTGAAATTTAAGAAGCTGTATTTTGTGGATTTGCCTTTACTTGTTCCCTTCAGCATTTTTATTCTACCCTTTCTTTGCTACTACTGTATAAACGCTTAACTGTAAGTGCGCTGTCTTCAGTACAGCTCCTTGGTCTTCTGAAGCATCTTTGAATCTGAGGTACCAACCTATATTCCTTCTGTAGGTTTCCTTGACCTACTGTTGCTGTTCTGTCCCTTGAGCTGCTGTGTTTTAATCTGTTGAGAATAATAGCATTTGGAAGAGCATCTCTACATTTTGAGATCCCTTCCTGAGGAACATAAGGTCTGTGCAATACCCCTTCCTCTGGAAGTGTTTCATGACACACTGATCTGGCACTAGCTCATACATTGCTCAGCTGACTGAATGACTGGCTGCCAACAGAAGGAAGAAATCTCTCTTCCCACTTTGTCTGAGCTGTCCTATCCAGTGGGCTGCGCAGGTCCCAAAGGAAGAGCAGCAGAAATTTACCCAAGGAAACATGGCAAATTTTGAGGGTACATGGATATGTAGAGTTCAAGCACTTTATTAAAAAAATTATAAATTTTAAAAAGTCTCAGTAAATAACACAATTTTTTGAGGTACAAGGGTATGAGGAGTAAAGTGGAGACAAAAAGGCAAGTGAAAACCAGGCACGATGGATTTCCAAGATACAGAGCCATTAGCTCATCCTCAGAAGATACTACAGCTGAAGAAAATGTCCAGTGCTCTTGCATCTCCAAAGCAACATTTTACAAGGTAGAGTGCTCATCATAGCAGGAGGCAAACAGATCCAAGAATTAGCAAAAAAAAAAAAAAAAATTCTGCAAATTAAATCTTTCCTCTATGTTTACCACTCTGAGGCATTCATAATATTTTTTGTTGGTGTTTGCAGATACTCACTCTCCAGTCTTCCTGTTCATGCCTTACATGCCCTGTCTTTAATATACTCTCTTTGTAGAACTTGTACTTCAAGTAGTAAAAAGACATTCCCTTGGGCTATTATTTTATCTGAATATCTCAGTAACTATGGGGACTTACTTTAGTAAAAGCATGAGGAAACAGCTGTAAGTATATGTGGGCTCATTTTCCATTCCTCTTAAATCTCTCTTTTTCCTCTTTTTTTAAAAAATTATGATCATCTACTGCTTTAAGCTCATTCACTTAGCCAAGTTTTATACGGCTTATGCTCTTCCACTGCTAATATTTTTCTTACTTGAAGGTGTGACCATTCTGGTGAATCATGTCCATTGTTCTATCTTGAGAGACAATGTAGAACAAGATATTTTAAAATTTGGGGAATGAAATATTGGCAGCAGAGACCTTTGAAATTGAGCTGAGGTTCAGAAATAAAAATGAGGTTTGCAGTTTTATTTCATTTGCATATACATACATTTCTGTATGCATGTACACGTGTGTGTACACATATACAATTTTTTTTTAAATGATAGACATGAGCACCATACATGTAGCCACAGGGCTGCTAAGTTGTAACACACCTTAATGACCTGACATGGTCAGCAGCTCTAAATATAGCCTCCAAATCATACTAACTTACTTTTTGATTTTGCTCTTCGAGTAAAACATAGAATAGCACATTTAGCATAGAAGGCAAGTGTTTTCAAAGGAACTTCAAATGAGCAGTATCTCTGAAATTTAGAGACAGGAATAACTTAAGCTTTTCTAATGATAGATTTGAGTTAGTTTAGTTTAGGTATTTGAATTGGAATATTTGTGTTAGTCTCCCTTTATCTCTTCAAGATATATGCTAGCACATTTTTCAATTAAAAAGAAAGACTCTTGGGCTGAGTTGCTAAATTTCAGCATAAATTTTTTATTCTGAAATTGTAAGCCACTGAAAATAGCAAGGGGGAAGATTATAACTGTCTGACACAACCTTATCTGTATAGCTGAGAACAACATCACTACAATAAAAGAAGATAGCAGTGTCTCCCATTGATTGTTGTTTGATGAATGTAAAGCAATTTACTGGAATGCAATTAGCATTTGCAATCGCATTACCATGGGGAATTTTTTTATGCTGGCTTTGAATTGAAAAATCTATACATTTTCTGTCCATGAGTCACTTCTAAGGAAGCTTTTTTTTTTTTCCTTTTTTTTTTTTTTTCCCGGTTTCAGGGCTTTATTTTTTGGAAT
>VZRZ01001321.1:475902-495268 GCA_013398175.1 Climacteris rufus
TTTTTTTTTTTTTCCAGGTTTCAGAGCTATAATTTGTGGAATGTTGAGAGGAATTAAACCTAGAATTTTTATGTTTAAAATATGCTGAAGGACAAATTGTACAGTATCTCTACTGCAGTAGGTGACTTGGATTAAAATTTGTAAGGCTGTGCATTGCTTGGGAATTAGTTTTTCAGGGTTTTTATAGGAAGAAACACATATCTTGGAAAACAAATGGCTTCTAAACAGGAATATCTTAACAACCTTGAAATAATTTTATAAATGTATGAATTAAGAAGCTTGAAGTACAAAGATTAAATAAACAAAGCAGTATGGTGAAATAATAAGACCTGTATATGATGGAATAGTAACAATAGCACAAAAAGTAACAATGCTACGTTTTAACAAGCACTCAGATTGCCAACAAGAAATGTACATGCATGCAAGTGCTCAGTTAGACACATTGGTCTGCACTTTAAATGGCCATAAATTTAGCTATTTTTACATCACACAAAGTATATTGAGATTTTAGAAAAATTACATGCAATTGTGTTCATTGACAAGTTGGATTTTTTTGTGGACATGTGAGTAATGGTCAGTGCTACAGGAGAAATCAATCCCAGCTGATACAGAGAGGGTATCAATGAAAACTGTGTGTGTGTTGTAAGGGGCAGTCAATATCCTCCTCATGGAGTCACATGCATACAATAGCAAATATTGTCTGTATGGTGCTTTTTAATGGCTTCTGTGTATTATGGACCAAGTGCTGCTATCCTAACTCAAAGACAACTGTAGGGAATTATTTCTATAGAGGTCTAGCTGTGAATATCTGTTGCCTTAAAAACACATTTTTAACACTGTCAGTTACAGCAGTCTTCCTATAATGGTGTATTGCCACGGCTATGTGGGTGCAAATGCTGCAGAGAGCCCGCCGCGTAGACTGGAAAGCTGCGCCCACTGGCTTCCAGCTCCTCTTCACAGGAGTACGGCGAGAGTTAAGAGCAGGCGCGCTGGAGTGGCGACTCCACACCTCGTGGAGTAAGCACGGCGAAGACAAAGAGATGTTTTGGAGGGGCCTCCCCTGTACGGCAGTCCAGGTTTAATGCTAACACGTACGGGAAGTAAAAAGGCAAGCACCTGAACCGGCAACGCACTTTTAAAACCTACGGAACAGAGGCAGAACATTGACCCAAGGCAATGACCAAGAGGACGGGCGGGACACGGCTTGACTGACAGGTCACCAGCCCAGCGAGACCACGATCCGCAAGCCCGTGACCTCTGGAGCTGGCTGGCCCAGGTGCGTGCGGGAACGCCAGCTCTCTTTGCCGCCATGTCCACCAAAAAGAGGGACAGCCCAGGCAGTGCTGAGGCCGCAGCCGCCCCAGCTGTCCCGGCTCAGACCGGGGCCCTGCGCCGCCATCTCCACTGGAGCGCGGCAGCCTGGGCTCTGTTCCAGCAGCGGCGGCCCCAGTGCGCGGCTGCACGGCCCAGACGCGGGGCTGCCTCGCCCAAGCAGGCGGGGGCCCTGCGGGACCGCGCCGTGTCAGGGACACTGTAGCAGTGTATAGTGTACCTTAACCACTTCAGGAGAAGCCTCTCTCTTATGTGTTTAACCTTCGAGGTCTTACAAGGTCCCATTGTCTGTTGCATCTTGTATACCTTAATCTCTGTGAGGTCTAGAAAAAATTGCTACTGAATTCCTGGAGACTATATTAGTTTTGCCACTGGGACATTATCTTCTGAGCTTTCAAATGATTTTTATTTATTTTTAAATTAAAACCTTTAAAGAAAGCAACAACTCTTTTGTTCCTATTCCTTTTATGTCTTTATACATATAATAAAGCGCTAGACCCTGTCAGTTCGTTTTTTCCACTGAAAACTTCCTTCAGTTTTAATGGATACAATGGCATTTTTAACTTGGCATTAATATTTAGTGGAGTTGGAATTGTCTGTGTGCCCTGTCACTGCCTTGCTTAAGAAAAAAGTCCTTATCCCCATTTGTCCCCATTCATTGCTGTGATCAGGCTGTGCAGACATCTGCCGTCCTAAGAAGAGGCTGGAGGTTTCGGGACACATCTTGTGCTGGTAATAAGGAATTGTAATAGAGGAAGACTCACTAGGGTGGCAATGCAGTGCCCACTTCCTTCAGATTTATCTCTGTTGTATTTTCATTTAGTATCAATAATCAGTTAATTACTTCATATTTTCACATTTTCACATTTTTCCTTGAGGAAAAAGAGTAGATACTTTAGCCACATTGACACAGCCTCAGATTTTCTGTTACTTTTATGAAGACACAAATAGACCAACATGAAGTACAAGATGCAAGGAATGAGGTAAAATTTTGGCTGTATGAAGACTTAATAATTTTCTAAAAATAAAAATAATATTTAAAAAATATATTTTCTGTTTTTCTGGCTGAGATACTAGAGACTGTATTGCTGAGTTTCAAGGCTGGATATATTATTAAAATAATTGTTGCAGTTTTCCTAAGGTGGAATATTTGTATTCTTTATATATTAACTTCTAAAGTTAACCTCTTTATGCCTCTCCTCTTCTGTACTGAGGTCTTATTCAGACCACAGATTGCATTGCTGTGCCCTCAGTTTCATATCCAAGGAGTGCTAAGGCTAAAAGCAGATAGTGGCTTTGTCTAGTATGGGGCAAAATGTTTTTCTTAAGTGTAATTTTGTGTTTGTAAGGCTGGTGTGGCACTTTTGAATATATTAATCTAAATTCTGTCAATGTTTGTCTGCCATTCTTCTGGAACGTGAGTATTTCCTCGCCTTTAGCAGAGTTCAGTGTTTGATCCAGAAACTGCTGAGACCACACTGTGATGAATACTTGTAATTTAGTGCTGGGCTGTACTACCCAGTTTCCAGACTGTGGAAGATGCTATGCCACTGCTTTTTCTTTTCTATAAGCAGTGACATATTGTGGCTGAGGAACAGGCTGGCTCAGACGCCATCACCTGGCACATAGGCAAGAGTGTTCCAGGCAGCTGTTGAAGTTACTCTGCTCCTGTGTGATCAGTGCCTCCTGGTTCCCAGTAACTTTGACTTAACAGAACTGGCGCACAGCAGGAGATAGGAGCCACTGTTTCTTGTGATATTGATTATTTGATTAGTGTTGTCTTGTCTCTGTTCCTGTTCCATGAAAGGACAGGATTTGCGGCTTCACGCAGAACCTTCTCACTGGGGCAAAGACTGGTCTCTTGCTCTGTATGCAAGCTCACTGGTGTTTTGGGAGCCTCTGGCTGTCTTGAAGGAAGTCAGTTATCAGTGGAAACCCAGAGTCATTGTTTCAGAAGGAGGCAAGAGGGAATGGGAGGCAATTGATAGGCAATTGCTCCTGTGCATGCAGGCAGCAGGAGATCCTTCATGGTAGAATGTAGATGACTCCAGGAGCTCATAAAATGTCTTTTCACTTTCATGTCAGGCAGGCATCCTAAATTATGAGGCTTAGCGCCACTTTCCTTCCACCCACTCCATGTTCTTGAAGAATTATGTTCAAGGATCTTTTTGATTTTTTTTTTTTAATCTTTTCCAGGACCTTCACCAGAGGTTAAAGTGTGATGGCTTGTGGTGCCCTTGTAAGAAAGTTAGTCTGTGCTGAGTCAATGCAAGTGCTATGCAGTGTTTTGATTTCATTTTGACTCTGGTTTTAAAATAACTGGAAATTACTCAGGCAAAAGAATGGATTTCTGAGATTTTACCCCTTTCTACCAATGACTGTATCCAGTTCAACACAGAGAAGGTTGCACAAGTAGTCACCATTCCAGAAATATTTTATGTGGAAGGAAGAGGACTTTCATTGAGCCTAAGTGATAAGTTTTCAAAACAGGCCGGTGAGTATTTTGAGAAAAGATTGCAGCAAGAAAAGTTGGATTTGATTAAATATGCAACCAAAACACTCAAAATATAGTTGGAAAAACTATGACTTGCTTACCTTTCGGGGATTAAAAGTCCAAGTTTTGTGTGTTTTCAACAGTGCAAATGTTAGTAGGCAGGAGGAAGAGTCATAATAATTTAGAGCTTCTTAGAAATGGTAAACTGAAAACATTTGAACATGCTTTTAAAGCAGCTTTTGAAACAAACGAGGTAGCCCAGGTCCTCTAAAAGCATGTTATTATCTCTGTGGAAGCTGAGATTAATTTATAAAAATAAATAAACAAACTGCTGCAGAGACTGACATTACCCATCAGGAGGACATAGCAAACATTAGCAGTTCAACTCATTGAATCAAATGTGCAATTTGAAAAACGTACACTAAGGACGTGATCATGAAAGTTTCAGTCACAGCATTTTGCCCATAACCAAGCCTTGGGAGCAACTTGGAAGAGAAACCTGAGCTCTGTCTGTGAAAAGTGATGTATATCTTGAGGTCTCATTTGTCTTTTCTCCTGATAATGAACTTTACAGCTGTCAATAACAGAACAAGATGCCAAAGAACCACCTCACGATTTAATAATTAAAAGTCCTGAATGGGATCAACACAACAAATGTGCAGTTCTTTTCAGGAGTACATTCACACCTTGTGTGTGGTTCCTCTCTTTCTGTCAACTATGTTTTGTTTAATGCTATTGGAATTACAAAAATACAGTATTAATTCATAGATGAAAAATAATTTTAGCAACTTGGTGTTAACACGTTGGAAAGATAGAAAACAGAATACTAACACAAGATGGAGAACAAAGTGGAGGCAGGAATGTGGTATCCTTTGAAACCATGGTGTGCTAAAGACATATCAGAAACTGAAGCAACAGGAGTTTGAGAAGTGTCTCAAGATGTAATTTCTTATATGAATGAAGTGAACGAACTAATGGCCACAGTTGAAGAAAATAGGCCATAAATGCTGAAATTAACGTGTTCAAGTTACTTGTCCAAACATATGTGAGGAAAAATCTGGAAAGAAGAAACTGGACTTTTTATGGAGATGCTGATAAACCTTTCAGAGTTAGAGAAAAAAAGACCAGACCTGCTGGTAAAGACCTCAAAAGAACTGTTTTGAAGGGGAATGCCAGTGCTTCAGAATCTGAAAGTCATATTGAGTGCCTTGCAAAGATTACTAGGTAGAGGTACAAATCTGACATTTAACTTATATGGAATAGTATGTACTTGGCTGTTGAAAAAGAAGTAAATTATAGATAGGCAAGATCTCAAATGATTGACAAAATAGTAGCTTTAAGGATTTTTTGAGAATTCCTATTAGAGCACGTACTGTTCATGAAGAATGGACTGAAGTCATCTTTCATTTAGAAACAATGATACTGTGACCATTTCTGTGGTACTCTGTACACGTGAAATGAAGTTAGATGATTAGACATTCAAAGCTGCTTTAAAGACAGGGAGGTTAGAAGTGGCCCTCTGGAAAGACTGGTCCTCCTTTTTATGTATCAAAAGCTTTTCACAGCTTCAAAGGTGTTAGTATTTAATTTTGTTTATTGTAAGTGTTACTGCTTAAAGTTCAATTTAAGCTGTATTTCATATCTTGATGACTGAAAAGACATATGCCTTAGTTGCTTTTGGTCTGAGTAGTATGAAACACGAAAATACACGTATCATTCTCCAATATATAATAAGATTGACCACTGTGTAGCAAAGAAATGCAAAGCCTGCTTTAAAGTCCAGTATCTTGAGTTTCTACGCAGCTTAAAAAAATAATTTCTACCTTGATTACAAACGAGAAAATTACAGTTCCTTTGGGGTCTCATTTTTCATTCAATGTAAGCTATTTCTACAAGAGTGTAAGATCATACCACTTGAATTATTTTGGGTTTTGGTTTAATTCGGTTTTTTTCCTATTAATATTAAAACTGGGTTTGGGTGTTCTGGGGTTGTTTTGCACCTTTTTTTTTCTGTTTGGGTTTTTGTTGTTTTGGCAGTTTTTGTTGTTGGTAATATTAAAAAAATCTTGCTGTGTTCCAGGAGAAAGAGTATGTGGGCTTTAAAGAAAATGTTTAACATGTGGAAACTTTTCTGCATGTGAAAGGTGCTATGAAGCTGTTTAGTGGCTGGAAATGTTAAAACATCTCTCATGAGAGTGAATGAATGAGCACTTGATTTGCTCAGGCAGGTAGGAGACAAAAATTGTACAGATGTGGTTAATTGTTCTAAATGCACCCATATCCTCAAGCTTCTACTATCTTGTTATTGCTTCTTGTGAATGTGCATCCATTGTGTAAGAATACCTACATAATCTACTGAACATTCCCTCTTTTGTAAGAGTAGTATGTGAAGCGTTTGATCTGTCAGTATACAGGAAACAGCTGTTAAGAACTCAAATCTTATTCTCCTCCTTTTGGAAAAAGAGTAGGAAGTGATCAGATTTTTCAGCAAGCTGCTTTGTATTAAACATCAAATTCAGGAGCTCCCAGGGGTGCTGTTAGATGTACTATATTAATGGCTGCTGTACTATTGGGAATAGCAGTTGGTGAAGCTGCAGTGTGTACGCAGCAATGGGAATGTTTCTGTTTGTGTGAGCTGCTGCACAGTCATACCCATTCATGAGCACTTGTCAAATCTCTGTTCATCCTTTGATCATATCACTTTCACGCATAGTTTATGAACCACACAAGGTCATTTGTAGGAGCTGGAAAGGCTTAGTTTAGAAAATGCAAAAGAAAAAGGAACACCATCACCTATGCTACTCCCCACCCAAAAAAAAAATCCAAACCAAACACAAAACAAAACAAAAGCACCATGAAACACATAAACATTTAGCTAGTGAAGTAAACAAAGATGTTTGCATGAATAAGTCATTGCTCTGAGTATTTGTTAAACTGTTTGACAGAAGAAATTAGTGATATACTAGAATTGCAGCATTCCTTCTACCTGTAATGTCGTACAGTACTCTGCCTCGCATTAGATCATGATAAATTGTTATGTTATCTTTGCAAACTCTGTAACTCTTTGTGAAGGTGCTGGGGTTGCTGTCATGACTTCAACAAAATAGCATACAGAAAGTGATAAACAACTGTGTAGCCCCACCTGCATATTTATTCAATTTAAAAATAAATCCTGATGACTAGGCAAACAGCACATGCTAGTCTACATTCACAACAATTTTTTTTTAATGGAAAATTGCTTTATGCTAATTGTTCTGGTATAAGAGATGCCAAGCCAGTTTGTTGTTTTGTTGTAGAATATGCTGTTTCTTGTTCTATGGACTTGTAGGTTTTCTTTGTCATTCATGATTGCACTATTGAATCAAGAAGAGTGCTCCACCAGCTATACTTTTGCTCAACATTTTTTTTCGAGTTTCTAAGCTGTAGCAAAAATAGCAAGTATTTAAGACCCTTGAAAACACTTTTCTTAAGCAGTGTGTGGATACTTTCTGACATGGACAGAGATTAAACATTCACCTTCAGATGCATCCTTGAAGATGGAAGATAATTGAGAAGAAAGTACAGGTGTGAAACATAGTTCCATTGGCCTAGATGAAGGACAGTTTTCCAACCCAATTTCTACTGCATATGTATTTTTTGTGGTTGTGTAAATCCTTTCAGTGAAGGAATAACATGTGACCTCTTAATAAGTGGATACTGACCAGCAGTGTGTGAAGTCTATCAAAAGCTTTTATGAAAATCTAACATAAATTTTTTACTTGTTAAGTATAAAGTGAAAGGGCATCAATCCATTAAAATCTATCAGATGATTGTCTAAGTATTCTGAATGTTTAGAAAGACAAAGTTGTTTCTAGACAACTTTATCATGTCCCATTTCAAGACAATTTTGTGTAGGTATAAAGAATTCTTTTGGATTTTGCAAAAAATTCCTGAGTTTGCCACAGGCTGGGAATGGAAGTACCTGGCATAGTGTCACAAAGAACAAGCCAAAAAGATACCAAAAGGTTCCCAAATATTCAAAACTGTTCCATAAAAGAGAAATAAAGTTGTAGGTAGATCAAAAGTCATTCAATGTACTGACTTGCTGTCTGCTGATTGAAACATTGAAAAAGAAGCCTTGCAGACCCTTTTTGCTTCCAGCTCATCTTCCGGTTGATCCAGGCTTCCTTGCTTTCTGCCTAGTCTCAGTGCTGCAGGAAACCTTTTACTCCTCTGAGCAGTGTCCCAACTGTGCCAACACAGCAGGTTCCCTGTCTCGTTTGTTCTTATCATCAGCCTGATCTGCTCTCCAGAAGTTTTTCTCAGTCAGATATGCTAAGTTTGCTTCAGAAAAGACGTATTTTCTGTCTCCCACCAGGAATGTTGGCCTAGCAAGGAGAGATGGGAACAAGGTAAAAAGGTGGCTGCACTGCCTTGTTGCATTGTTTTAAACAATATATGGCTAATCAAACATTTGTAAATTGTGAACTGGAAATTAAACAAATTTATATTGCACCAAATTTTAGCTAGGTGCAGTCAATTTGTTATTATTTCTCACCTGAAGCTATAGATGTGTCATGGTTTAACCCTGGCTGAACGCCAAAGCTGCACAAAAACCCGCTTCCCTCCCCTCTGCACTGAACAGGGGAGGGGAATTTTTACCAAGCTGAGATAAGGATACTGAAAGAGAAAAAAACCCCCTAATTAAAGCAGGCTAAAACAGGCTGAAATCTTAAAGAGGTAAGTGACATTTATTACAGAGTCAAAGGAGCAAGCAAAATATCTTCTTAAAACACTCTTATTCTTTCACCCCCCCACCAGCCCTCCCTCCTTCCCAGACCACGGTAAGGAGTACTGGTTGGGGGGGGGGAGGGGGGTCTCTTAGTCAGTTCATTCCTCAGATGTTTTCTTCCTGGGAGAGAAGGCAGGTCCTTACTTTTTCCTCTTTCTCTGCTCAAAGGCACTGTGGCAATTTGCAGAAATTCTGTTCTCCTTCTTGGCAGGCAGCCCACCCGGTTTTGCTGCCCATTCTTTTTTTTCCTCCAGAGCCTAGGCTGATCCAAAATTAGGGTAGGGGTGACACACGGCTTCTTTAATGCAATTGACTCCTTCAGTTCCCAGGAGCAAAAGCCTCATCATCTGCATCAGCCCTCACCAGACCAAAGTCCCTCCTGTAGGAGTTCACCCCCTCCTGCCCCTGTAGTGGGGTGGATCCTTCATGAACCCTCAGGGTGCAGGCAAACACTGCATTTGGTACAGTCCCTTACCACAGGTCACGGAGATGTTTCAGCTCTGATGGTGAAAGCACCTCCTCCCCCGTCCTTCTTGGGTGACTATGCTGGTGTCCATATCTGTTGTTTTTTCAACATGCTGTACTCCTTTTTTCCCTGCCTATCTATAACTACATGACTACATGGCCATAGCTACATAGCAGGTGTGCGTACTCCCGAGTTTGCTTCTTAAATATGTTGTAAATATGTTACCTTCCTTCCTAATTGGCCCAGCTGTGGCTTGCAGCACATCCGTCTTTAGGAGCCATCAGAGACAGGCTCTGCCTGGACAGCTGTGGAAGCTTCTGGCAGCTTTTCACAGGAGCCATCTTCCTGGCCCTACCACACCCAAAAAGCCAGACTCCCTCAAACTACCACAAGGTGTCATACCTGGCCATCTTTATCACCCATCTACTGTTCTTGGTGGTGATGTTCAAAAACCAGTGATACCTTCCTTGGCCTACTGTGTTCTGAGAACAACATGTTTTACAGTGGTAACATGACCTTGTTCCCTTTTGCTATGTCATGCATATCTTCTTTACATATATTGCCCAGTATGTTCATAAAGACCATCACAATCATTACAGTGTCCTGTGTGGTGCAGGGCTTCTGGAAACCGTCAGCTTGAGTTTAAAATGCCACCTAACTTGTCATTTTAGTTTTCCCATCTGCAGTTGAATTTTTTTTCCTCAGTATGCTTTACAAACATGTCATTATCTTATTGTAATCATTATTTGAAAAGTTAACCCATAATTGATTTGTACTTCAAAGTATCAGAGGTTTTCATGCTTGTTTCTTCTAGATATAATTCATAATCATAGGATCACAGAATGGGTTGAGTTGAAAGGCACTTTAAAGATCATCTAGTTCCAACCTTCCGCTAGACCAGATTGTTCAAAGCCAATTGGCCTTGAGTACTTCCAGGGATGGGACATCCACAGCTGGAAAAGAAAATTGGTCTATTTCTTAAAAAAGAAGATCAACATGGTGCTTCTTCTCTTAACCTGTACAAGCTGCATATGAAGTATGGTATCATTCCATAACCCATCCTCTCAGTTCTACTGATTTAGCATTCTCTTGCGCCATATTGGGATTGCACTAGTAGTGGCTACATAGCACAGTCTACAAACGGTGCAAAGCAGGCAAACCAAGTCCCTCTGCTGATAACTCCAGTTCTAGCATATATATTCTGTGCTGCACATCTTATTCTCACTCATGTTTTCTTGCTATGGCAACTGTCTGATTAGTATAATTAGTGAGTTGAATTTGAAATTATAAACATTGTATCATTGAAGGGAGCTTTCATTTGCAGGTAACAGGGTTACCTTTGAGGTGTCTCTGGTAGTTGAAGTGGCTGTAACAGCCCCTGACAGCCTGCCTTGCTCAGTTCTTTCCCTGGAGCAGTAACTATGCTGCTGCTGTCATCCTCGATGAGGAGGCAGGTTTTTTTTGTGCTGATTGAAGGCCTGTTTTTGCAAAGAAAATGCACTAAAAATCTGAAAGCTGTTTGTCTCTCTTCTGCACCTGGTGTTTTAGACTTCTACTGACTAAATTGCAACTTTTTTTTCTATGCCTTTTTTTTTCCCCTCCAAAGGCTTAGCCTTTTGAATTTAAATAATAAAAATCATAGAACCAATTTGCAAGTGTCAGAAAAAAATGTAAAATCTACAGAATATCTGTATTCACTATAAGTCACCTGTAATTGCACAAATTAAAGTGAGCATTACTACTGGTAGTTATACTAGTAAAACAGTCATTTTTCTATAGTTAGGTTACTATTTTGAATATTTGAGAGTTGCATTGTCTTTCAAGTTAACTCTTTGGAAGATATTAATGCTTTATTATTTATCTATATTTAAAGAGTAGTATCTATAACACTACAGATTCATAGCCATCTTCTCTGCAGTTTCAGAGATTAGTTTGGTTGAATGCATCGCTGTACTTTAACAAGTTTCAATGAAAAATCCATGCTTCTCCTGATTCAACAAGGAACAAAAATAATCTAAGGAACTCCAAACCTATACTTAATCTTTACATTGCCCTTGAAGATTACAGTAAAAGGCTAATTTTCACCTGGTCTGCACAATTTTTATCAGTTGTTCTACATCTTTCATAACTAATACACAAACACTCCCTGATTTCTGTGGAGTTGCTCGCTGCCTGAGATAGTTGTACTTTGGTTTTGTTTTTTCATAGCACAAACCTATAATCCTAGTGAAGTAACAAAGATGCAGTGAAATCTGTGAAAAAATGGAAATTCTGAGTTAATTTGTACTTTTCAGCAACTACTTCTACAACTAGGCTAGTGCTTTTGTCACTTATTTAAATTATGGTTTATAGTTTATTTGGGGAATGTGATGAGAAAGCTTTTCTACCTGATCTGGAGATGGTACTGCACTAATATGATTTCATGGAGCCTCCAATTGGATAAAGAAAATGCAGTCATGTAATTACACCAACAGAATTTCAGCTGTTATAAAGTTTGGAGAAAAGGGGGAAAAAAGCCTCTCTCACCCAAAGCATTCAAGTGGTCGAAAATGTTATTGTACATAACTACCAGAGTATGAAAAGCATGATATACTAGAGCCATCGAAGAATGGACATCTGAACAGATGAGGAGAAAGAGTAAATGTCACTGAAATAGAACAGATAATGGCTTTTTGCTGCCACATAAGTGCTGAGGCCACAAGGTGAATCAGAAGAAATTTCAAAACAGACAGCATTGATCCTGTGATAACAGTCCCATTACCATGATTTCATTTCTTTGACACTGCTTGATTGATACAGATGCAATCATTTCATTTCCCATTTGCTGGTGCAACAGAAGGGTATTTCTTTAATGTGTGCACAGTACCCTTTTCCTTTCACAAAGCTGCCACTCCTCTCTCTGTAAAAGATAACATAGCAGGACACAGCCTGATGAAAGAATTAATCTGTATTTTGCTTTGAGGCAACTGTGTGTAATTGTGTGTTATGTTTTTACTGCATATTTTTGCTGCCAATCTAGATGCTTCCTGAAGTTTCATAATCCTTAAGTTGCACTGTTAGTATAGATATGCATCTACCAGTATGATAGGTCATAAATACTGGAACTGCTAACAAATATAAAGCAGTCATTTGTCAAACCCTAACCCAAAAAGGAATGAAGAGACAGTTTTCAAATGCAGGAACCTAGTTGAAACCAGAGAATTCACACCAAGCTATTATACTTAGTAAAAAAAAATGTGGTTGGGAGATATTTTGTTTTTATATTTTATCTTAAGAAGTCCAAAAGTAAATATTTTCTTTCTAAGAAATGTTATTGTTCATCAGGAAAGTAATAATTAAACATCTGATGAACACTATAAGGAAATGTGGATTGTGTTAAGGTTTTTTTATGGAATGAGTAATGACTGTATAGCTGTGATTGTTTAATGATATAAGAAGGGAAATGCCTGTAAGGAATCTGTATTTTATTAGAGCAGCTGATATAGTTGGAGGAGAGAGTCAGACAAGATTTCCGGCACACTAAACTGCATATTTTTTCTGCATATGTTTCTCCTGTCATTTAGAAGTGTGGTTCAGAGACTAAAATATATGCCATACATCTTTGCCAGAATGTTTATAGTTTTTCTTTAAATCTGATTTCTCTAACTTTTAAAAATGTTTCAACTTCTGAAGACATTCAAAGTATAAAAATCTTTACAGTTTTAAAATAATTTATTTCATATTTTGTCGTATCAAAATGACTAATAACTATGAGAAAAAAATACTGCACTTGTGAAATTACTCTGGAGCTCCTGATCATGTAGTAGTATCTCCTGGATATGTTTCTTGAGATAATCTTGGTGGTACCTTCTCCTTGTCTGTTTGAACAGTTATGAAAATCGACATGCACTGGAACAGGACTAGAAGAAAGTAGTCATCTTTTTTGTCTCAGTATAACTCATATATATAATTCTGACCTCTGTAGACAGCATCTTAGGCCCAGTGAAGTTACTATCCAAAAGAATTCCAAGTAGCTTGATAGGTACAAAATCAGAATAAATATTGAAAGAATATGAACCACTGGTTCATATAGGTGCTGTACCTGGCTGTCCACATTTCCATTATTGTAAGTAAACAAAGGCATGGGACAATTAGACCTCTATATTGTTTCTCTTTTTTTTTCCCCCATGCAGTGGGGAAGTGCTTAACTGATGTATCAAGAGTATTGTCTGGATTAATTAGTTAGTGATTATTCAGCACTATAAAGAGTATTATTGATGGTAACCAAGCATGAGATAGAAGTTATTTAGCATTTGTGTTCACTAGAACATTTACAGAGAGAATTTATTGTGAACACATATGGGTTCACTTTGGGTTACTTCTCATTCATTCTGGACAAACCAATCAATGAATGGAAGATTTAGGTGTTTGGCATGTCAAAGATTTTGTTGATGCTTTCACACAGAAAAGTTGAAGCTAAATCACAGTCTGGATTTTGATGACCATCTGTTCTGGATGTTTGGCACCTCAAGGACTATCTACTACTAGCTCAATGTATTACTGGCATTCTTAAAGAGGAGAAGGCATTTTTGCTGCTCAGGAAATTCTTAAACCCTGCTTTTAATTTCATATGAGACCTCACTTGCTCTTGTCTTTTTGCGCATTCTTCCTGATATCTTGGCTTCTTTTTTATACAAATGACAATGTGATCTCGAAACCAAATATGATATCTTAAAGATATTCTGCATTATTTTGTCATTGACTGGGTAATCTCTGTTTACTTTATACATATGTATCTAAACCACTGACCAAACATGAAATTGCAGTGTCACTGGATATAGACCTTTGTGCCATCCTCTTCCTCCCTCTGCTTTTTTCTTTTTGTTTTTCCTTTTCTCCACTATATTTTCATAGTTTATGAGAAAGAACATTTCCTTTTATTCTACCTCCCTCAAATCTTTTTCTTCCTTGACTAATACTCTTCCATCACTACAGATCCTCTAATAATTAGGGGCATGTACAGATGCCCAACCCAAAGCAACAAGAATGTTTGTATTATTTTTCCACAAGTTGTTCTGACTGCCCTCAATTCTTCCAATTTTTATCTTTCCCCTGCATCTATATCTAGTGCCCTAATCCCATTCAAGACTGTGTACGGTCAGGGAAATGTTGCTCCCATTTAATTGTCACCTCCCACAGGCTTATTAGTTATGGTGTGAATGAAGTGGGGACAAATCTTGCAGCCTTGCAGCTATGCCCGCTGCTTAGGGTCACTTGCATGGAAGTGTGTTTGAGGTTTGTCTCTATTCAGATAACTGAATTACCTATACCTGCTGAAATTATCAGTTGTGAAGTTTTTCTCTCTATTCAATAACAGACATTTTACTTAAAAGCTCATTAAGATTTTCTGTATAATTACTACATATTAAAGAGAGATACTAACAAGAAAATGAAATTAAAGTATCTCTTTTTTCCTCCTATCATAATAAAAAAACTTTTCTTCTTTTAGTTGAGCAAAAGATTATTATGCCTCAACAGTAAACATGCTACCTACAAAAAACCTGTTCCACATTCACTTTTCATTGAAACTGAAATCTTAGTGTTTTGTAGTAGTTACACTTTTGGAATTCAGTTTGCTAACAACCTCAAAACTAATTTACTGTAGATTTTGGGAGGGAAAAATCTGAAATATTTTAGCTGAATCTACCACACCAAATCAATTAAAAAGACATGTAGCATCAATTTTTCTCCAGTTTACATCTTGTAAAAGACATAATCAAACATTAATTTGAATTCATGTTCTCATTTTTTCTTCTGGTAGAATCCTGAATTTATCCTTCATCTAACTGAAATTTTGAATAGGTCTGAAACATGTTTCTCAAGACCACCATGTCCTAAAATGCTCTTTGCGTCATTGTTGCTATGACATTTCAGGGGCTGACATTAAGTCCTTTTGCAGAAGTAACTAGAGCACATTTTATAAAAGGCACTTTATACTGTCAAGAGTGGTGTATAGTGTTGAATTGTGTATACATTTTCAAAAACATTGTTCCCGTTTTCTAGAAATAAAAAATAATAATAGTTATTTGCAGCATACTCTTAGGAAAATCACTGAATTCCAAGATACTGTTCTAAAAAATTCCTATTACCATTTTCACAGAAACATAGAAGTGGTGTACCTGTTGCTTTGGGGTTTGCATAAAATATGTGATTATTTTCACTAATATTAATGGAAATTATAAAGAACAAACACCTACATTACTTGGTAACCTCTAAAAATAATGCAGGACCTGCAGGCTTAGAGTTAGTGAAGTATGTACATCTGTATGTTACACCACATAAACTGAATGTGATAAAGAACTTGCTGAGGTTTCATCTAATCAACAGAAGAATTTTTGGAAGGAGATGGAGCTTTGAACTAATATTAGAGTGTGTTCTGCATGTTTTACTAAAAATGGTTTAAAAAAAAAGAAAAAAAAGAAACTTAAAACATTTCTGAGGTATAATACACCAAAGGTGTTTCTGGGTTTAATAACTTTCAGTATATTTTTTGCATGTTTTTTAAGACTGATGTTGTGTTTTAGCAGATGACAAGCAAAACAGATATTTTGCTTAGTATGGTTGCCTATTACAGCAAATAATGAAAAATATGTTACCAGGACTGCTATTATTTGAGATAACTCTCCTAGATGAGATTTAAAATTTCCCCTGACCCTAGCCTCATATGCTACTCAATTCCATAATAAATAAAAATAAGGTGAAATTACCAAATTCGTGGTATCTCACTAGCAAAGCTGTTTCTGCTTCCAGGCCACTGTTTTACAGAAAAAAAATATAGTGGGGAAATAACCAATAATTTTCTCATAACTGGAATATTTCAGAGAACTGGTAATGCCTAATTTGTTTTGCCTGTTTATGACAAAGTCTGAGGACAAAGATTCCACAGTCAAACAGTAGAGAAAATCAGTCTTAAGACTACTGTAGTGGTGAGACTGTGCATGAATGCTAAGGGTGAAAGTCATTTAAATAAAACATGCACCTCCTCCAGCTCACTATGATTTGGTTTATTTGTAGTAGTCTCTGAGAAAAAATTGTAATTTTGTTTTGTAGTTTTGTTAGTGTTCATAAAATCATAAACAGTATGAACTCATTTAAGTAAAGGTTTAAATTTTTCAATAGTGCAAGAAATTTTTTCCCACTAGTGATCATATTTGACAAGGATATATAAAATAATTGTTATTCTAAATGTGTCATACTGGGCCATGATTAGAATGTGATACAAGATCCTAGTTCTGCAGATATTTTTCCTTTTATATTGTGGCTTGTTGCACTGGTTAAGAGCTCAGGTTGACAGGTTCATTTTTTTTGATGATACTGTATTTTAAATTTAGTATTTTTATTGGTTTTGCTAAATGGGTGTAGATGCAAATACAAATAAGTAATGAGGCATGTATATGTTCTTCTTTATGATCTATATTTAAGATCTCCATTCCTTCATGAAGGCAGGTTGCTGTATTACTATTTATAGTGGGGTTGAAAACTTATGAATATTCATGACATTTAATATGTCTTATATCTGATTATTGTGGAAGAAGTACCAATCCCATAAATAAATACTTAAATAAGCAGATGAACTCCAATAGAAGTATAATGCATGCCAATGTTCTCTAAATAGCAGGGACTTCTAGTGAAAGAGAAACCTCTGACCAAAACAACTTTTGTTTTTACACATCTCTTACTTTCTGAACAGGAAAGGAATACATCATATAGAGGTGAATATGACCTGTCTAATTAAAAGGTGAACATAGAAAAGTAGTCTAGAATACATGAATTGAAAGAACACAGATAGTCCCTGAAAAGCCCTAAACTTGATTTTTAAGAAATCTGTATTCACCATGATCTCTATTATGCTTCAAGCTGCATCATAGTTTATATCATAAAGAAGAGTTACACGAATTTTGCTTACCTTAATGTGCCCTAAATGCAAATATTCAAGACTCAGTAGGAGATGATCTCTGGGACCATAAATTGAAAGCAGATAAATGTTTCAAAGTCTAGTCACAAATAAAAATAAAAGGAACTAGATACATGGTTCTCTCATTCCAAAGTAGTATAGAAAGCCATTTAGGAAAAATTTAAACTGTCAATTTGTAAAAAAAAAAAAAAAAAAAAATCAAAAATTGAAAAGAAAAATGGATCTGGAAAAGCAGACTAAAGCAATTATGTTCTTGTGGGTGTTCTGACTACTTGTGGTTCTAGCAATGCACTGCAAATTCAACTTAGCTATAGTTCCTATAAATGCTTTCAGATCAAACAAACTTGAACTGGTGGCGACTGCAAGTTATTTTCATTATCCTTTCGGTAATAACCATGCACACCACACATAAAATATAAAAATTCTTCTCCTTCTTGGTACTTAAAAGAAGTGTTTGGAAAAAACTCATGGTTCAGTTTTTTGCTTCCAGTGAACTAAGCAGAGTTTTGTTCCTTTTTGCTACAATGACTGCAGAAGGAGGCAGCTACAGCAGCTTTAAGTGTTTGGGATGGGTTTTTTCCTTTAGGAAAGGAGGACAATTTTTTTTTGCTTTGTTTCTTGCCCATTACGTATTTTGAATGAGATTAGCACCAGAGATGTCCATGTCTGGATTCTGACTGTACAAAATGGTTTAGAGAGGAGGAGCAACTTTATTGTTATTTGCAGTCAGTTTGTGCTGTAATGTTCCTTAACAATCTGTTGCACCTTTCTGCTGAAGGTGATAACTGCAAAGAGGGAACTCGAGAGTCTGGGGTTAGGTACCCAGCAAACAGCTGACTTGGCAGGTCCTATGGTTACTGCACTCTTCCAATATACCTTTCAGTCTGGTAAGCAAAATGCTCCGTTCTCAACATGGAAAGTTAGGTTGCTTGTAGGACATTTGCTAAGGGTCCTCCTGTCTCTGTCTCAATTGACCTAGCACTTTATGGGCCTCAAGCAGACACCATCTCTGCAACCAGTTTAGAGCGTTGAGTACACATCCTGAGCAAAAGCCATGGATATGTACAAAAATAAATTTAATGGCTTAATTTTTGGAAAAAATCCTTGCTACTGCTGGCCAGATTGTACTTTTGTCTGACGTGACGTCTACTTGAATTTTCTTTTACTGTTAGCTTAACACAATTTACCAGATATCAACTTAAATACATCTGCTAAGTATAATAAACAGGAAAATAAAATCATCAGAAAAACTAGTATGGTGTTTTAAGAAAACAAAATTTTCTTCATATTCGAAGTAGCTAAAGGACTTGTTTGTTAATTTGAGAGACAATAATTTTGCATACAAGTTTCAGGCAGGTTTTATGAGAAAAGTATTATGCACTGGAAGAAGTTATTACTGAACTTCTGATGCCAATAAATGGATTAGTTTCTTCTTCATATTTTCTGCTGTATTGCTGCTCTCTGCATTGTACCAAATTTTTTTTTTTTGCTGATATGAAAAGCAATGCTTTTTGGATTATATGTCTGGCTTTGTTTTGTCAATGTTCAAGTCTAGGTCCTTGGTTCCTTCAAGGTAATTCAGCAAACAGGCCTGTATGAAATAATAGTCAGGTCCATGGGTATCCTTTTGAGAATACTCCAGGTAGGATTCACTCATCTGACCTTTGAAAAGTACTCCGACATAGTCCTCTAGGCAGCAACTTATTGTCAAGAAGACCAGAGCTTCCACAGGGCAATTCAACTCCATGTTTCAGACATCAGTTATCAAGATTGAATTTATTTCCTCATGGAGGTTCTTGTTGCTTCCTTTTGGCTACAGAGGGAGTCTAGAGATCAGGGTCAGCAGAGATGCTTCTCTAGGAGAGCTGAATTTAAGATCAATCTTTTATTTTTCTTCAGTATTCTCTCTTTCCTGATGTATCTGGCTTGTAGTGTAAAATACTGACACGGAGGGATAAAGGGCAGTTTATTTTTATTAATGGAGTTGCTTTTAGGAATCAGGCCTCTCTCTGAGGTCTCAGTAAGGCAACTGTTTGAAAAACCCCATCCTGCCCTATAGACTGTGTCTATCACACTTACCTGTATTTTTATTGCTAACAGCAGAAATGTAATTCTTTTAGCTATGGTTCCCAAGTGCCACTACTGCTGTAACCTCACTCCAGTTACTTTTTAACATTTAGTTGTTAATTAGTTACCTCTCTTATTTGTGTTACTCTCTTTTCTCACCACAAGTTGCCTTTTCTATTCCCCGTTTGCTTACATGTTTTAATGCACTTGTATATTATGTCCAGTAATATTAAAGGGTCTTAAACATAAATGTCAAAAAAACCAAACAAAAAAACCCCAAAA